>JAJLTH010000004.1:282971-307734 GCA_030568035.1 Tetrapisispora nanseiensis | reverse complement strand
TTTTCTTAAGCTTCCAAGAGTTTCCAGAAACAATTGGAAAAATATTTCATAACTTTCTTCTTCTCACAAAATCATATTAACAGATATTCTAGAATGTTCTTTATTACATTGCACATGCATTTGTATAATCTATCAATAATCAATTTTATTTGTAGTCTAATTAGTAATCATAGTATTTTACTATATTTTCCAACATATAGAATATATTTGTTTATAAAATCTATAAATTATTTGTGTTGATAATTGGGTGAAAAAGCTTACTATTTATACCTTTTGGAAAAATGTCTGTCATCTTGAAAACTATCATTTTTCGAATATGAAAACGATCACTTTCCGAATATGAAATGTTTGAGAAATAGCTTCCAGAATGTTCTTTGGAGAATGTTCTATTTTAATAGTAATTAATTGGATTTGTAAGTTATCAAAATCTCGACTTCTTCAAGTTTCTAGAAACGTCCAACATAAAGATCCGAATCTGCTCTGCACTTCCCATCTGAACATATATAACTAATTTAATAGTCCGTCATACATTCTGTCTACTATTATATCCACAATTAATCCGAGTTGTATATTTTAAATAATAATATGCTAACCTCTATACACGAACAGCATTAAATTAAAAAACACAGATTAATAGGTTTCGTGGTCTAGTCGGTTATGGCATCTGCTTAACACGCAGAACGTCCCCAGTTCGATCCTGGGCGAAATCATTAATTTTTCTAGGTTAGAGTTATCCTCTCTATTTTTACACAAATGCGCTTGGAAGATATTTTGAAATATTACTTTCCGATGAACTAATCGATTAGTAAGGAGAGCTCATCGTTTCCAAATAATACGATAAAATCGACCTAATTATTTTTTGAAGATTAGTTAAATAAATGAAATAAATTAACTAATAAGTTTCATATCGGTTAAAAGTTACTATTTTATGAATATACGTCCTCAGAATTCATTAAGATAAAGTACATATAATTTCATACATGAAAATGATAATATGTCTTCAGTGGAATTATTGAAATCTATATTTCCTCACAGTGATGTTAATACCATCGAGAATGCACTTAAATATAGCAATAATGATGTTGAGCTTGCTTTATCCATGATTTTGAGTGAAAATTCAAGTAACTTGGAGAAATCCAAACTGACGAATGACAGTGAAGAATCTGAACTTGATAGACTTAGTGGAATATTTCCTAATGTTAAAAGAGTTGACATTGCCATATTACTGAAAGACAAGAAAAAGGAATATGACATTATACCTGAATTATTAAATATAGAACATATAAATTCACAACAAATAAAAGATGATGAAGATACCCGTGATAAAGTTGAAAGTGATAAAACTCTGATGCTATGCTCCCAAGAAAACAAATGGAAATCTAACGTTAATGACATTGATTCAATAGTAAAATACATGGATGTTACCAAGGAATTTGCATCTTATAATTATTATAAGAACTCATGCAATTTAAGTTTGGCAATTGTGGCAATTGTTCAATCGTCCGTAGCGGACAATGACTTTCTTGGAACAAATTCATATCCTAGACAGAATAAATTAACAACCAACCCTCGAAATAAAACAGTAAAAGGTGGTAAAGTCCAATCCAATGGTTCATTTACACATTTTAAAAATAAACAAAATAATCACAAAAACCACAACATATATTCAATCTTAGAAGAAAATACCCCAACTAAAATGGAAAATATAGAATCATTATACAAAGATATTACAATTGATGACGAATTGATTACTGATCTAATACACTCTAATAATTCACTTAGTTGTCTTAATAGATCATTCATATATCAAATTTTTGTATATTATCATGGTGATATGGAGAAAACAATCAACTTAGCTTTGTTTCTTAAAGAAAATAAGATAATTAATTTATCTCAAATTGGTGAGGAAATTAGATCTGATATTAAGATAGCAGAAACAACAATAAACCAAGAGCCTGTGATATATTCCAATTCTGTTAAATCGAAAAAAGCAAATTTGACTCTGGATCATCCTTTAGATAAAAAAGGCTTTGCTAATACAACTACTTATAATTTAGCAAATCAGTTTATTGATCGTCTTTTTGAGAACTACAAATTAGATTTTCATGGATTTTTGTCTCATGAGGCAATTATGACCCTAAAATACTGTTTAAATGTTTGGTGGGAACGGGAAATGCAAGAAAGGGAATTAAACGTTCAAAACTTAACTACTACAAAATTGTTATATGTAAAGCCTTTAACTGTGGTAACTGGTCGAGGTATTCATAGTGCAAACGGAATTTCTAAAGTAAGAAACCAAGTCAAAAAGTATCTGATTGAAAATAATTTCGGGTTCTTGGAAGAAGGATCATATTTTATTGTTGAAGGAAAAACAGTTCGGTAGTAAACAAGTAAGAACATGGATACTGTGTCGGTGGTAATAATACAACAAAAACAATCGCTACCACCATTTTTAAGAATTATGCGCTATGTGATAATCAAAACTCTTTGTTGATAATTATATGTTTTTATAGTTTCAGAAGATTTAATTTTAAAATTAGTTATTTAATAAAAATTATAGCGTTTATACAACAATATGACTTACTAATACATAATATTTAAAGAAGTTGGTCACCTTTTCTCAAATCACGACAGCAAAAAGGCATTAGAACCTTCCCTCATCGCTTGACAGATTCTTGATTTTAAGATGTCTTTGCTGCTATATTTTGGGAGCTTTAGATAGTTTGCACATGTCATGACACTAGGCAAAACTTGATCGGGAGTTAAATTGTCTTCGGGAATTCTTAGCACAACTGTAAGTTTAGGTTTCAATGACTTAAAACCACCAATTGGTAATTTAGGGGAACCAGTCAAAAATTGCAAAAATAACCTTCTCTCATTACTAGTAAATTTTTTTAATATATCAATTAAATCGTGAATTATCTGTGAATCCATTGTATAACCATGTTCGGCATTAATTGAAGCATAGAGAGTATTGTGAGACCAATCCTCTTCATATTTACCATACAGATCTACAATTTCTTTCGGCGATAAAATTAACAAATTTTTAAAAAGGAAACACTCAGAGAAACCGTGGATAAATGATTCCAGTTGTTGCTCAATACCTGAAAATAAAACTTGATCAATAACTTTATCAATGAACTTCTCAACATTAGCAGATCTGATAGAGATATTATTTCCATTTTCTACTAACTCAACTATTTTTCTTCCAGGAAGTACAAAATTTAAATCCAAATTTTCAATAAGGTCATTATTAAATCTATTATTGTAAAGATATTTTAATGATTGAGACAAATCAGGATCAATCAGTGCTATCTTATCAAAACAATTTGTAACATTTCTCTCTGAGACTTCGGATTTATTTCTTAAAGAAACTTTATTTTGCAGTAACAGGAAAAAAATTTCACTAAATCTGAAATCTATAATTCTTCCATCTAGCATGGATTTTGCAACGAACTTCCCCAATATTCTAAAAAGTTCTATCGTTCTTTTTTTGTCTACACACAAGCTTATTGGTTTAGGAAATAACTCCTGCTTAACTAAATCATCATTCTTATCATTTTCATCACAGCGCCACATGTCAAGTGACTTCTTAGCAAAACAATTGGACATTGTCGCATAAAATTCTAATGTTGGGCCTAATCCTGTTCCGACTTCATCTTTATATTCTATTTCTAAAATACCAGGATTAGAGCCATATTTATCAATAGTTTTCATACCACTTGTAAATAAATTTGATCTTGATAATTTAATTTTATTTTTTGTTAAAGTTCCTAATTGTTGTAATGGATTGTCACTGTTTTGGTCCTTAACTCTACCACTTCTATATAACCATCTTTCTATCAGTCTACCATATCCAAAGGAGGAGCATTGAAGATAGAACATTCTTGTTTCAAAAGGGAATAAGAAAGGGTAGTCTCGAGTTAAAATAATAACCCAATTTGGCAAAACATTACTGGCAACTATTAATGGTTCATCTAATTGTCTGGATAATTTTGAGCTTAATTTAGAATTTAAAAATACATCTTTACGGGAGTTTGATTCCATTAATATTTTTAAAAAATCTAAAATATCGCTGATTATTGAGTTGTCAAGATTAGGAACATGTTCATCTTTTAAGATTAATGATAACTTATTTTCCACAGTAGTTTGTTCCAAACCAGCTTTGTGATAATATATAGTGGGTATATCCAGCCACATACTACTTAAATCGAGGTCATCATTGTCTTCTCTCCAAGTTTTATAAATTGCACCAAATACAGTTTCATCCAAACCAAACTCATTCTTACCAATAGAAAATTTGAAACTAATGTTTTTTATGTTACGAATTGAATTTTCAGACTGGTCTTCAACGTTTTCAAACCCTGGCAATAACGAACTTAAAAAAATTGATTGAGCAACCTTGTGCTTCAAAAAATCATCAAGCATCCTTAGTGAGGCAATTGAGTGAATTGATATTTTTAAAGATTTTAGTGTTGTAGGGATGTCATCCTTCATATCATCTGATTTGTAAACAAGCTGAATATTAACTTCTTTTGTTAATGATGAAATTCCACTCTCATCGCCTTTTAATCCAGATTCTAATATTGGAAAATATTCTAAGTTAGATAATGAGGATTGTAAAATGTAAACTAAATCATTCAAATGTTCATCAAAAGTTTCAAAAAATGAAAATTTTAAGTTTGTATTTTTCATTGATAATACATTTACAAAAAAACGTAATAATCCCGATGTTGTTAATTCATAACTGGATATTTTACTTAATGGATCAAACATAATGAGTTTCAAAGAATTCCATAAATTGACTAAAGTCCCATCAGCATATTGCTGAATGTCCTCATATTTTAGTTTATCTAAAATATTTTTTAATTCTAACATTTTTCCACTAACAGCACCGGTAACTAATTTTGATTTCTCAAATAAAATATTGATAATGTTGACCATCCTAATTCTCATTTGTTGCATGTCTTCAAATCTAAAAATATTAAAATTAATTACTTTGGATGGAACATTATCCGGAATAATCATGTCATCATACTCATTACCTATATCATTGCGTTCAAAATCATCTTCGTTACTTCTTTGTACATTATCAAAGACCTCATTCTCGACCTCATTCTCGACCTCCATTAAGTTTGGATCACTAACATCAACATGTTCTATATCAGATTGAAGTGAACTAATATAATCAAGAATCCCTTCCGTCTTTAGTACTGGGACAAAAATATCTTCGAATTCAACCATCAAAACTTCTAAGATTGTTAAAACTTCTAAGCAAATGAAACTTTCAATCTTGTCACTAGGGATAGATACATTTTTTTCTATTTTCCTAAAAAATGAAGCTTCAAATAAAAGAGAAACTTTTTCTTTAACACATTCCGCAGTTGATTTATCCAAGTGGCATATTGCTCTTAATAATGCCAATGAAGTGTATGATTTAGTTGTCTTGTCAAGAGTATTCATAAACATATAAATTAAAACAGGGACTATTTTCAGTAACATATCTTGTAGTTTGTCAATTGTAAATAATTTGCTCTTAGTTTTAGAGTTTTTATGAGTTAATGAATTATCTTGTTCTTCTGGTAATGAAACGGATAAAAATCTTGAAAGTGACAATAATATATCGTCTGGGATAAACATCAAACTTTCACTTGTCACATCAAAAGTTTTAAATTCAACTGAACTAACCTTAGTATGGCTCGATTTTTGATATTTTTCTATATATATAAAGATCATGGACGCTATCTTATCTGTATTAACGAATTCTGATAAAATATTTTCAGACTTTAAAACAAGCATAGATAATATATCGATACATTTAACATTTTGATCTATGGTCAATTCGAACGACGATATGAGACTCATTATTTTATTTGCTGTCTCTTGGCTGAATAGTTCATCAAAATCTAAATGCTTGTTCAAACCAGCACAAATGTTGCAGAAGAAGTTAATCAACTTAGTTAAAATATTGTCATCGGAATTTTGCATAAAAATATTTTGCATCAGAGTCATAACATCTTGAATGACAGGGAAATGTTTAATCTCAACTTTACTACTGGCATTAACAATAATAGAAATAGCTTTTCTTTGTGCATGTATGGTGAAAAAATCAAAGAATTGTATATATATAGATAGGCTTCCCGCGTTTAAAATGTCTTTAGAATATAGTCGTGAAATGAATTCTAAAGTTTCTAAAACTTGTTCTGCCAAATCAATATAACTAATCTCTTGCAACTTTGATTGCAATGTTGAAATTATATCGTTTTGGATTGCAAATTCTATACTATCTGTGTCTACTTCAAACAAATTATGTAAACAACGACCAGCCATTAGTTGCAATTCCAACTGGTCTAATAATATTGGACTTTTGAATATATTATTTAGTGCATCTATCAATTTTTCCACTGGTAAAATTCTATCTATCACAATCTGATTCATCATAAGTAATTGTTCAGACAACTCTCTCAAACTTTCCATGGCAATATAAGGATCCTCTTCAGCAAGGTCTACATTCTCAACCAGTTTTTTCAATCTATTAACCCTCCCAGAGTTTCCAGCACCTGGGAGTCCTCCCGAAAACATATTATTTTGGAACATTGAAAATAAATCTTGTATATTGCCTGTTTGAGTTCTCATAGTATGGTTATTACCACTACTATTATCATTATTGTTCTCATCCTCTTCACTGTCAGCACGATTGTTTGATACCCTATCAATATCTCTTCTAAAATTACCCCTAGCACCACTTAAATGATTTAAAAGTTCTGCAAAAGCTATTGGCCCATCATCAAAACCACGTGTACCATCTTCATCACCAATAAGATCACTCTCATCTTCATAATCATTACCTTCATCATTTGAATTATTTTCACTATCACTATCACCAGCTTCATGTATATCATGAATATCATCGTCATGATCATCATTATAATCCATAGAACCTACACTATCATTTTCACTATAATCCCAAACTTCAGCATTTTCATGCTCATCACTATGCCCGTTGTGGTCAAATGCATTGGCAGCCATTTCAGACTTACAATATTATATTTGTTACTAATCAAAAAAAAAAAAAACCAAACAAATGAAGAAAATATTTTAAGTTTTAAATATTTTAAAACGGATTTAGAAACTATCAAATAAACAAAATAAATGTATCTCAAAATATGAATATAATGTGATATAATTTTAAATATCCACTTAAAACAAAAAAAAGATAATGACTCAATATAATCTTTAACCTTGAACCTTTTTTTTTTTTTTTTTTATCTTCTACAACCTCTGAATCCTAAATGTAAAAAAGTATCCTTAAGTTATCAGTAAGATATAATATAGTTGTATATTAGTATTACTATTTCTGTCGATTAGTTATTAAGCATTTCACAATTTCACTTTTATAATCTTTGAAATATATATACTTCATCTGATTTAAAATTAAGAATCCCAAACCCACCCATTGTTAATATTTTAATGGAATATTTAATTTTAAAGAAATCCATTGAATTGGTTATAAATTAAAACCGACGGGATTATTTTCGGAGAAATGTTTTTATGGTCACAGCGATGGTTATCTTTTTCTTATGTGTGCGAAGAGTAAAAAAGAAAAGATGAGAAAATTATCATGAAAAGTGAAAAATTTTTATAGAGAGATAGCTCATCTCATCTCATCTCATCTCATCTCATCTAATCAGATAGTGAAAATAATAACAATTATAGGTCCTAAAATCTTTTTAAGATACCTACAATTGGATTTCTTATATATATTCTCCATATTTAGATTATTTTAAAAAATATATATATATATTTGCTTTTGAACTTTTATTTATTTGGTCTTCAAAATTATTAAAGTAATAGAATCGTAATAGAATCGTAATAATAATACGAAAATAAAGGATCTCTAATACGAACTACAGTATCGTTATATACATAGTTCCATTTATCATACGAAATTATCAAATAATATGCCAAGGTCAAAACGTTCAAAGCTAGTTACTTTAGCTCAAACCGATAAGAAAGGTAGGGAAAATAAGGAAAGAATATTCGATGAGATTAGAGAAGCTTTAGATACTTTCAGATATTGTTGGG
Source organism: Tetrapisispora nanseiensis (assembly GCA_030568035.1). NCBI lineage: Eukaryota > Fungi > Ascomycota > Saccharomycetes > Saccharomycetales > Saccharomycetaceae > Tetrapisispora > Tetrapisispora nanseiensis. Next base: position 299,649 of record JAJLTH010000004.1, on the reverse strand, counting down.
TTTTATATTTAGATGATGTCAGAACCCCAGTATTACAAGAAATTAGAACTGCTTGGACTGGTTCTAAACTAATACTTGGTAAGAGAAAAGTTTTAGAAAAAGCATTGGGTGAGAATAGAGAAAATGAATACAAAGAAAACATTTTTAAATTAAGTAAACTGTGTCAAGGTGTTACTGGTCTGCTATTTACAAATGAGGATGTAGAAACCACTAGATCATATTTTGAGTCATATACAAGGATGGACTATTCCAGACCAAACTCAAGAGCTCCATTAGACTTCACTATCCCAGAAGGTATTGTATACTCTCGTGGTGGTCAAGTACCAATTGAAGACGACGTCCCAATGGTTCATTCTTTAGAACCAACTTTAAGAAATAAATTTGAAGTTCCAACAAAGATTAAAGCTGGTAAAATTACTTTGGAATCACCATATTTAGTTTGTGAAAAGGGTCAAAAATTAGATGTCAGACAAGCATTAATATTAAAACAATTCGGTGTTGCTGCTTCAGAGTTCAAAGTTAAAGTCGCTGCTTATTACGACAACGAATCTGCAACTGTAGAGACTGTTAACATTAATATGGAAGAAGAATAGGAGAGGAGTTAATCAATCAGCACATCAAATTCAAGATCGGAAACAATGTATACACATATATTAGACCATGAATCGTTATAAATATAAAAGTATATATACATATATCTGTTAGTATCTTTATCGTTTTTCAGTGATAGAAACTGTAAGCTATGATTTTAAACATTGAATAATCGATACTGAATACAAGTCGTAAGTCTAAAAATATTATATTTAATTCAAGTATCTTATTTTTTTTCTTGAGATTACACATTATAAATATATACATTACTAATTGAAATGTATAAATGAGAGTTGAAATAGTTATTTGAACCAACATTAGGTGATTTTTATTTTCATTATATTACATTTATTTCTCTTTCTTGGCTTCTTCAGTCATTTCATTCGATTCGAATTCTTCTTCATCATCTTCAGATGAGGATTCACTTCTCTCATCCTTTTGAATGTCTAACCAAATTAATCTGTACAAAATTCTGAAAATTAGGAATAACCAATAAAGGTTAACTAATTGCAAAGCTGCAATCAAAGTGAATACAATTGGTAATGAAATCCAACATTTATATTGAGATGTTGCAAAATTCAATGTGTATGAACCAACAGTACGGAATTCAGTTAATACAGACCAAAGAATTTTGATATTAACAATATGGCGTAAATAAACCCACACTACAATAAAAACCCCGAATACAATAGGAGTACATTCTAATTCCAAATAATTAGCCATCTTTGACAATGATAAGAAAAAATCTGATACATCCATTGTGATGTAAATCGCTAAGCCCATTCTTGTAAAATGGAAGACATAAGAAGACCATATCAATAATAGAGTGACTATATGATGGAAAATCAATTCGTTGTAATCTTTTCTTGGTTTCTCCAATTGTAAAACTAATACACAAGCCTGTTGTGCCCAAAATGATGCTTGTCCCAAATAAAAATATTTATAAAGATAAGAATTGTAAAAATTTGGATAAGTTGCATACATTGTTTCGGTTCTGAATAACCAGAGATCGGAATGGTACATGATATAAATACCCAATGGACCTGAAGAACCATAATAGATAATTGAATACACTTGCTCCATTATTCTTTTAACTTTATGAGTTTTCGTTATTTTTAATTTCTTAAGTGTAATTGGTTTAATAACAATATCCATTAAAAATTCTCTTAAAAATGTGAAAAATATCATATGAAACGCAACAAAAGATAAATCTTTAATACCTTTACCATATTGGTCAGAATCACCAACTTGATAAGAGATATTAATGAATTGATACAATGGATTTAATTCTGTTTTATTACCTGAAGTATAATAAGCACAATATACAAGTAATAAAATGATCAAAGGAGTTAGCCAAGCACGTCTATAACTTATCTCTAAGTATGATAACCAAATTTTTTTGATTAAATCTTTATCATTATCAATAAAACTTTTATTTAATTCAATTAATCTTTTCTTCGAAGCAATTTTTTGTTCTTTACTTAATTTCATAGTTGATAAACTTGAAATAGTATCACCTAGATTGATATTGCCAACAGAAGAAGTTCTTCTACTTCTAGTTTTTGTAACAGGTTTCAAATGATTCGATTCATTATTTACACTACTAGAGTCTGAATTTATTTCACCTGTCATATTGTACTGAAAAAAATTTATCTCGTCACTCGTATAAATTAGTCACAAACACCAATCAAATAATAAGCTGAATCTAATATATTTACAAGTTGAAAATAATACTATACTAGTTTTGATCCACTTACAACCAAACAAAAACACAATTACTTTTCCTAATATATATATACATATATAGATATACCCTCTTTTGTTCAAATTATTGAATCTTAAAATTCTTTGAATTCACTAATTTCTAATGAACGTTTAATTTAATAGTGCTGCCAAAATTCTTGTTTGTTATTGTATAATATCAATTAATTAAATAATCAATTCTTACAATAAAGTTAAACACATTAATCAATTATTAATTTGACTTATTTTAATATAGAAGAATGTTTATTCGACAATTTTACTTTTTATTTTTCAGGTTTCTTTGCTTTCTTATTTATATATAATCTTTTGTAATTTTTTTTCCTACTTTTCTTATTTACTATGAAAGATCGTTTTTTTTTATTTTGAGCTTATAAGAAGATTCTTATCTTGGTATGAATATATGTAAAGTTTTATAAGAGTTTATCTATTAATTGTATATTCAATTTGAATATTAATATCAAAACTAGGTCAATTAATGTATCAGGAGTAAAATAATAAAAAATTCATAGATTTTAATACATGTTTACGAATAATAAGACCATATTAGTTTTACACAATTGTCACTATTCTCAAGTTGAAAAGTTTCAGAGAGTGAATCCCTAATTACTGCAAATTTCGTCTTCGATCAATAGATTATATGCATACGTACATATATACATAAATACATACATACATACATATATATATATGTATGTGTATTTATTATTTAACTTGATCGCATTTAAAGGTATATCACTTATTTGTATTCATCTTGTTATACTATATTGTTATTATATATTACCTGTTTATTCACTACGGGATCAGGCGCTCTTCTTTATAAATAGGAATAATTAATAAAACTCATCCATACCATTTAATATCCACATCCTTTAAGGCAAAAAAAAAAAACAGAAATCTTAGTTTATTTTAACTCTAAAGATATTCTTAATAACACATCAACACATATCAGTTTATATAACATAGACACTTGCTATATTATTGAATAGTCTTTGTGAAAGAAATCCCCCTTTTTTGTTATTAGAATACATTACAAATAGAAGTACGCAAATAGGTACACATATTAAAAACATATATCAACAGAGGATATATTTTAATTATTCAATATGAGCAGTAAGTTAAGAGAAAAAATCCATAAAGCAACTTCATCATCATTGAGGGATGATAACTGGCAATACATCCTTGATGTTTGTGATTTAATTAAGAAAGATCCTGAAGATTTTGGGGATCAAGCTATTGATATAATTATTTCTAATTTGAAACAAAATGATGCAAATGTAATCATAAGAACTTTATCATTAATATTATCTTTAGCTGAAAATTGTGGTTCAAGAATTAAACAAAAAATTGATAATAAAAAAATAGTTAATGTCTTAAGAGAATTAATTGAAAATCCAAATATTCATCAAACTGTTAAAATAAAAATCATTGAAATTTCAAGACAATTATCAAAAAGCTTTAAATCAGATCCTTCTTTACGTTATATTAATGATTTCTACAAACAAATTAAATCTGATAGACAATATAGTCATCTAATAGATGAACTTAAAGATAAGTCAAACTCATCAATTAATACTGAATCTAAAAATCATAAACCACAATTAAGTAAAGAAGATGAAGAATTTCAAAAAGCTTTGCAATTATCATTACAAGAATTTGAAGTAGAAAAGGAAAGAAATCAAGCTAATGTGGGAATAGACAGTTCTCAACAACAAGCTCAACAAGCTCAACAAGCTCAACAAGTTCAACAAGCTCAGCAGACTCAACAACACCAACAAACAACGCCATCCTCAAATATCATTAGAAGAGTAAAGGCTATGTATGACCTCAGCTCACAAGAGAAAGGTGAACTATCATTCAAAAAGGGTGATGTCATTACGGTTGTAGAACAAGTTTACAGAGATTGGTGGAAAGGTACACTACATGGAAATATTGGTATATTCCCCTTAAATTATGTTACTCCAATAACTGAATCATCAGCGGAAGACTTAATGAAAGAAACTCAAGAAGAAAATATTTTATTATCTCAAAAAAACAACATCGACCAATTGCAAAAAGTTCTACAGAATAAGAAAGATTCAGGTGACACCAACTTACAAGACCAACAAATTAATGATTTATATAGCTCTGTAACTCCGTTGAGACCTCAGATTGCTAAGATGATTGGTAAGTATTCCCAGAAAAAAGATGATTTGACATCTTTACGTCAAATATTGGCAAATGCAGAAGCTGATTATAACCAATTGTTAGATAGAGCTGCAAACGCTTATATACCAAATCCAATTCCCCCAAACCAACCTTATCAGACTGGTTACAACAATATAAATTCTCCACCACAACAAGCACATCAAATGATTTCAAATACAACCGCAAATACAACCGCAAATCCCATCTTACAACCATATAACAATTATCCTCAACCCCAAGTTCAACATCAAGTCCATCCCCAAACTCTACAGAATCCATATCTGCAACAACAACAACAACATATGCAATCGCAGAATACACAGCAATATCAACAATATCAAAACCAGTATCAAGCATCACCAAATATGCAGAATTATGCTGGTAACCAGACACCATACCCTATAAGCAACCAACCTACAGGACGATAAGATGTAACACCTATATGAGTTATTATAATATTTAGTTTCAAAAATCGATTTTGTAAAATTAACATATATTATATAGATTGCAAAACGAAGAATCTTTAAACTATTGATATATCCAACCAAACATAAATTATAATGAAACTTGACATCTATTGAATTAGGAATCTTATATATATTCTCAGATAAAATAAAATGTATGTTGTAAAAAAATTACAAAGATATACAAAGAACTTGGGTGATTTAGTTAGGATCACAATTATCATCCAATATCTTTGACCAAGACGACCTTTACCTTAAAGATTTCAGTCACTTAACTCTCATTCATTATACACGCTCACAGTAGACGAATTATTCATAATAAATAATTTATCACTCTAAAGAAAAAAAAAAAAAATTCAAAATTTAGGCGGATAATTTAAAGGCTTGAATATAGCAATTTTGAAAATTGAAATAACTTATCCCTATTAATGAACAAGTTAATAATTGAAAGGAATGTAGTTTTGCAGATTGATTAATTGATTATTTGAATCCAATTGTACTATTAATAATTAAGTAATTAAAAAATTGAGAAACTTAAAAAATTTGATTACGTGAAGGTGAAGCCATCATATGGTAATAAATTAAACAAAATACTACCATCATAATTTAATATGTCCAATAAATTTGATTCAGTTATTGCTGATATTATTGCAGATGCACCAAGTGGTGAAATTACAGAAATTTATGATGATTTGATTAAAATTGCTGGTGAGAATGCCAATGAATCATTATTGGAAGCCATTGAACAATATAATATAAATAACTGTATTCCAATTGATGTTGATGGTCAGTCAATAATTATTTCAGAATATAATAAAGATGGGATCAAATTTTTTGATGCAATTACTTCGAAATCTTTTTCTGTTGATCATTTAAACCGTACTGGTTTTGATATTGATACAACTGATATTAAATTAACTGCCACCCAGACAGAAATTTTTAATAACCTTAAAGAATATACATCCAGCAATTTTTCTGGTGATGTTGCATTCAATGTTTATCCAGTTAATGGTGATGCAAATAAAACAGCAATTATTATAAGTAGTACCAAATACAATCCATCAAACTTTTGGAATGGTGAATGGAAATCAAAATATATATACGATAATTCTAGTAAGAGTTTGGAAGGTAAGATTGATATTAATGTTCACTATTATGAAGAAGGAAATGTTAGCTTCAAATCAAGTAATAAAATAAATTTAACTAATGTTGAAGATGCTATATTATCTATAAAAGAGGAAGAGAACAAATTCCAAAAAGATTTGGATTCTTCATTCTCTGATTTAAATGAAAAACAATTTAAATCACTAAGAAGAAAATTGCCAATTACGAGATCTAAAGTAAACTGGGGTAAGGCCATTGGTAATTACAGATTGGGTAGAGATGCTGCACAAGGTGTCTCCAATTAATTTTAATGCCACTAATAACAAGAATTTTATATATGCTCGTATATATAAATATATTATATATATATATTAATAACCAAATATGAATGCAGATAAAAAAAAAAATAGAGTTGAAGAAACAAAATAGTAACGTGTTATCAAAATAATTTATTAATAATTTATAATAAACTATATGCTTATGAATTATGCCTATATTTTTACCTTATTATGATTTTTGCTCAAAGTTTAAAAAAATCTATAAAGGTTATATAATATAAAGAATGTCAGTAAAGCCAAACCAACCATTCTCCAAATATTATTACCTGAATGCATTGATCTTGTCAACCTTCCAGATGTATGCTTTAGATTATTTAACATGGAATCAAACGAATTTGAAAGACGATTTATTAAATTATTATCATTGACAGCTTGATCACCTATTTCTTGATTAATACCTCTGAAAGTAGCCAATTTATTGGCAAGACTCTCTAGTTTTTGGTCATTCTAGAATTAATTTCAACATTCAACAAGTCGACAAAATTAGTTAGTAAAAAGAGAATATTTTCTCAAATCCAAACAGGGGACCAATGAGTTTTTACGTTTATTCTATTAAAAAGACAAAACAAAACAAAAATAGTTTAAAAATAACATACTCTTCCTTCTAGTTGTGAATAATTTGAAGTTGACATCACTGTGTTATATACCTCTCTGATACAATATAAGGGGAAGATTATAGCATCTGAAATAGAAACAATTTTTTAATTCCAAAAAAATTGAAATAACTTGCAAGAACTTAATTATATTATATTGTATGAAGTGTTATATATTCATCATCATTTAATTTGACCTTTATATGTTGATGGATGTATCAATCAACACTTTTAATTAATCACTTCTTAATTTCAATACTTTAATATTTAGAAATCTAATAAAACAATAAGTTACTGGGAGACAGGGTAAAAATAACTTCACAAGTGACACATATATATATTCAAGACTCTTGTAATTTTATTGTGACAGCCATACGTATATATATATGCGTTTACAATCTTACACACACACACACACACACGTAAGGATTTGGCTATCATAAGTTACTAATTATAAGATAGACTAGTGATTAAGGTAGTTATTTCAATACAAGATAATTAAAATTTAAAACAGTATTAATTGTCAGAGTAGATCTTGGTGTAATTAACGTTTGAATTTTCATTTATTCTTTGCAAAACAAAGATCAATAAATGGCGTATTTTTTCATCATAATAAATTGGATCAATACTGTTAAAAATGATTCTTTAATTTAAATCGATACAACCGAGTTATTTTAGAACTTATAATTTGATAATGACTATTTTTGCTTTTTTGTTCCTAACGCTTCATTGAATTATTCCTACTATTAGAATAATATAACAGTAATAAAGTATGTTTCAGTATAAAAAGTTGTTCGCATTCCACTAAACCTTCCATAAATGAGCATGGCGGTGCTCGAAAGATAAAGTCCTCGATCGCAAATTATCTCATCATGATATCGACTAATGAAGGAAAAAAAAAATAGAGTAGAGATCAAAAATAGAGAAATAGTCAATACAAAACGACTCCTGTCATTTAAATAAGTCAAATATGCTCGTTGTTCTTCTTGTTCCTTATGATTATCGCCAAACTACAACAACTGTACTTGCAATTATAATAATAACAAGTACAGTTGTTGTAGTTGGGCGAGTGCATCATCATTTATATCTTATATGAATATACAATATAAGAATAAGTTTGATTACAAAAACATAAAAGATTTTGAAATAAATAAGTATGTTACAATCAAATTCTTTTAAGTAACCAATTGTACAACACATATGTAGCAAATGCAAACAAAATAGCAAATGTTTAACTTTTTAAATTCAAAATCTAAATACAATAAAATTTTCAATCTAAATTTAACATATATTAATAGTATCATAGATAATGAATTCATCTATCAATTAAGATTATAAAATGGTTGATGTTGAAAGTAATTAAACAACTGAATAATTAACAATTGCTCAGTTAAATATATATATACTTGTGACATTGTGTGATACAATCCCCATATTTATGACTGCAAGGGTGCATGTGAAATAAACCCAAACACCACCTCATTTAACAAAAACAAAAACCGCCATTGCGACAAATACACCCATACATTACAGCATAAAACAACTAACAATTTACAATTTTCTTGTGCCAACGGGAAGAAAGAGACCCGTTGTGATAGGTACGCTTAGTGTGAAAACAAAACAAAAAATAAAAACGCAAAAACTGGGAAAATTTACGTTCATTGAGACAAAATGTTTAGGGAGGATTACTCATGAACAGGCAGGCTCGCGTGCTGATGAAAAACAAAATTCTGCGTGGGGGTTGTGCTTTTTTGTTTTAATATTGTGTTTTCTGTCTAACTTTATTTTCTTCTGCCCAGCTGTTTAGGCTTGATTCCTTTGTAATGTGTCTAGCTTATACGATACTCCCCGTCCAGGGAGTGCAACGTCTAAATGCCATCTCCGTCTAGACCAAAAAAGTTTCCTGTCTATCTCTCTTCATGAGATAAGTTCATCTCTCTTTCTAACACCAGTAACACAACTTTTTTCGACAGCCCAATAGGAAAAAATTCTCTTTCTTTACCATAATAATATTCACTATAGTTGTATGCATATGTAACACCATTGCCTAAGTACCCATACAGCTAGCTCTCTTGTATTCGAAAAAAAAAAAAAAATTCATGGTTTGTAATACTTTATTTCAATTGAATTGGATGCTTAACTATGAATAATTTTTGTTTAATATCAACTAATATGTTCTCAACTCTCTCTTTTGAAACTATTCATTTTAATTATTGAAAACTTTAAACCTAACATCGCTTTCTTGTTTTATAGATTTCAATAAAATATATACTTGCATTTTTAAATATTATAGTTGTACTATATACAAGAAACTAATTTATATATATATATATATACATATAAGAGGTTCACGTATTTCATTTTTCTCTTTTGATTCAACATTTAAGATCACCGTGCAAATAAAACAATAATAAATATGTCCACCGATTCTATTGTTAAAGCTTCTAACTGGAGACTAGTCGAAGTTGGTCGTGTCGTTTTAATCAAGACCGGCCCATCTGCTGGTAAATTAGCTACCATCGTCGAAATTATTAACCAAAAGAAGGTATGTTATACATTTTATTTAATTAGATTATATTCGAGATTAGTGTTCTTTTTTTTTTTCTTCTTCATCTTTCTATGATTTGATGAAACATATAAATCCAATACAAATGAAATTAAAAAACAAAACTCAATTCAACATGAGCAAAGGAGGTTTAATCAATAAAAGATAAGAGAGTTACATATACATGGATTGATAATAGTACTTTGAATTGGTAAGGAAATATCAATTGCAACAGAAGATTCAAGTTCAGCCCCAGGAATGAATGTTTGGATACTCATTTTTTTTTTTAACTTTATTTCTGTTCATATTGTTTTTGGATCGAAATATTAGGAAATTAGAAATGAGTTAGAATCAACTGATACTGACACTAGATCTGATTTCGGATGATTCTACCAGATGTTAGTATCTGACTTTATTATAAGAAATCATCAACTATTGCCAGTGTAACCTGATTTTTATACAACTTTTTGAGTTGAGGAAATGAATTTTTAAAGCTTTCATTTTATATATTTTTTGATCGAATTGAAACGAATTTAAGAACATTTAACCTGTTTTAATTGAATGAATGAATTTATTTTTACTAACAAATTACCATATAATTTTCAATTTTTTTTATTTACAAGAACTTCTATCATCTTCGATGTGAATGATATTGTATAATCAATTGATAATTATTCCTAAATTTTTTATAGGTTTTAATTGACGGTCCAGAAACTGGTGTTCCAAGACAAGCTATCATCTTAGGTCATGTTGTTTTAACTCCATTAACCTTCGGTTTAACCAGAGGTGCTAGAACTGCCACTGTTTCTAAGAAATGGATTGCTGCTGGTGTCACTGAAAAATGGGCTTCCTCCAACTGGGCTAAGAAGATTGCTCAACGTGAAAGAAGATCTACTTTATCTGACTTCGAAAGATTCCAAGTTATGGTTTTAAGAAAGCAAAAGAGATTTGCTGTTAAGAAGGCTTTAGCTAAGGCTTAAATATAAGAATGTTACTTAAATAATCATAATTAATAATATTTCTTTAGTATAACTCATAAATCTTTCATATAATAAATATAAAATCATAAATTTTTATAAGGTATTTTTTGCTTACTTATTTATCTATTTGATGACTTTGATTATGCAATGAATTCGTATTTCAACTTTATCAGTAATTCTCTTGACAATACATGAGTAAATGTTTAACAACGTCGTTAAGACTACAACATATTCACCATATTACACTAAGTTACAACAACTAGCGAGCAGTTTGAACCATCTCATTCAAGCAAGCAGGTATTATATACATATATAATCATATAAATGCTCACTTGAATTACCCGAATAATTATTATCTTCTCATGTTATCGTTATTCTTAAATAAACAAACTATTCGAAGTTGGTTGCTTACACTCACATTTCTTATTCACTAGACTTTGATATCAAAATAATTGATATTACTAATATTAAATAATTGATAGCTTGGTCTTTTTCTTTTTTTTTTTTATTTCTGGTACTTTGGACCTTTATTGTTAGCCAATGAAATAACTGCTCTGAGCATATTAATTCTACATTCTTTTTGAAATTAATTAGATTTTATCGATTTTATTAGTCTCATTATTCTTAAATTCTTAATATAAATGGATCTGAATTAGAATTAATCCATTAGAAAAGCTTTATTATATTATCTTTTCACAATAATCAACACACCCATCTAAAATTTAAGGAGTAAACTCCCTAATAAATTACCACATATTATATACTTCTATCTTTATAAATCCCATATTAATCATGCCACATACAGCTGAGTTTGTTAACTTTGATGGTACCAACAACAATGTTGATATCACATCGGTTTTATCTGGTGGGTACAACCATCCATTATTAAGGGAATGGCAAAATGAAAGACAATTGACCACAAATATGTTAATCTTCCCAATTTTCTTATCTGATATCGAGGATGATGAAACTGCCATAGATTCATTACCTAACATAAAAAGATTTGGTGTCAATAAGATTGTAGACTATTTGAAACCTTTAGTTGCAAAAGGTTTAAGAAGTGTAATCTTGTTTGGTGTGCCATTGAAGGAAGGTGCCAAAGATCAATATGGTACTAATGCTGATGATCCAAATGGTCCAGTAATTCAAGGTATTAAGATTTTGAAAAAGAATTTCCCTGATCTATACATTATCTGTGATGTTTGTTTATGTGAATACACTTCTCATGGCCACTGTGGTATTTTAGATGATAGCGGTGCCATTGATATCAATGCTAGTGTCTCTAGATTAGCTACTGTCGCAATCAATTATGCGAAAGCAGGTGCTAATTCTGTTGCTCCATCTGATATGATCGATGGTAGAATTCAAATGATTAAAAAAGGGTTATTAAGCAACGGTTTGGCAAACAAAACATTTGTTTTATCTTATTCTGCCAAGTTCAGTGGTAATTTATATGGTCCATTCAGAGACGCTGCATGCTCTTCACCATCAAGTGGTGACCGTAAATGTTACCAATTACCATCTGGTGGTAGAGGTTTAGCAAGAAGGGCATTGAAAAGAGATTTGAGAGAAGGTGCTGATGGTATCATTGTCAAGCCATCTACTTTTTACTTAGATATAATGAGAGATGCTGCTGAAATCTGCGAAGACTTACCAATTTGTGCTTACCATGTCAGTGGTGAGTTTGCTATGTTACATGCTGCTGCCGAGAAGAATATTGTTGATTTAAAGTCGATTGTCCTTGAATCTCATCAAGGTTTCTTAAGAGCCGGTGCTAGATTAATCATTACATATTTTGCCCCAGAACTGTTAGATTGGATTAAAGAATTATAAATGTAAGTTTCTACGAATATATATTTATATAAACATCGACCACGACAACAACAATGATGATGATTAGCATGCAAAATACACACCAACAATATTATAAAAATATGATGAATAAATTACTTTTCAGATATAATGAAATACAGTCAATTGATAGTTTTATTCGAAAACAAGAAATCGTACAAGTCCGCATAATATAAATCTTATTTATTTTAAATAGTAATAATTAATAGTGATTAACAATTATCATGTTTTTATCTTATTAAAATATGCAAACAAATATGTTGCACAAGAAACAACTTTTGTAAGGTTGAAACGAGAAATTCCATGTACGAATATCACAGAACGATATATAGTCTTGATAAACTAACGGATACACATTGTAACGGAATAAGCTATATAATTTAACAACCCATCTCATACTTAGGAGAATTTTAAGATGATTTTGAATGAAACGTTAAATAATTAATTAAAAAGGGGGAAGTAGAACAAAATAGTAAAAGAATTTGTATGGTGTGTGGTTGAGAAACAAGAGTTGCATATCACAATTTAAAATTTTTTGTGAACGAAAACCACTCAAATTTAAATCAATGAAGTAAACAATAATATATATATATATATATATATATATATATATATATATTTACATTGACTTAACTTAATATTAAAATAAATAATTACAACTAGTCAATATAACATGCCCCCCTCTGTTCTTACTGTTTCTTATTAAGACAAACAACATGTTAAATTTCGAAGATGGGGGGGAACTTAAGCATGAAAAATTTTTCAACCTCTGGAAAATTTCAGTCTCTTCTTCATAAGAGTATATAATGGTATATAATGGTATAATGTATAATGAATTTGATTCATATTCAAGAAGAATAAACAATTTAACAGAAAGATGTATTCAGATACATTTGTTCTCACTTTCTTTCATTTGACATAGTTTTAATGATCAAGAGAAGAAAAGTCTTAAAATATAAACTGTTCCTAAATAGAAAGTACCATATGTACTAATTATATACAATTCTTAAAGAACAACTGTCTACACAAAATTTACAAAATGTAATTTAATTAATGAGAATTGGAATAACAAATTTATATCATTCTATGTTATTGATTTCAAAAGTCCTGTAATATTGAACAACGTTCATTACTGTTTTTTACTCTTAAACATTACTACTAGAATAATTTTGTATTTGCCAGATATTTTTATATATTCGAAATATTGTTATATGGATACTGATTTCAATCATGGCTGTGTTGTGTGTTGTATGTTATGTGTTGTATGTTGTTTTGAACTGAAGAAACAGAAAATTTCTTTCTTTTTTTATTTTGTTTGTTTAAATATATTTTAACTTGAAATTCTCATTGATTTATAATTATTATTATTGATTTATTATTATTATTCTTAGTACTTATTATTCATTTCATTTAGTATCATATTTTTTAGTATGTCCACATATGTTATTTTCGAATATTCCCATACATTATTTATTCAATTTATATATTAGAATAATAATATAATACAATTTACTGATATAAAAAAAAAAAATTACAATTTTATACCGTTTAGTTGTGCTAATTTAATTTTATCTTCTTCAAGTTTGTTTGATTATTCCTTAATATATACATATATATATATTTTTTTTTTCACTTACACTTTAATTTCGATTAGAAGATAACAAGGAAATTTATATAATAATTACAGTAATAATAATTTCAAAAATATATCAGGGTCCTTCATATCAATAATAATAATAATAAATCAATAATATCATTAAACAATGGATGCTGCAATTGCTCAAGAAAAGGAATTATTAGAATCATATCCTCAAGTATGTGCTTCAGGTTCATTACCAGGCACACCAGGTAATTTAACTGAAGAACAACAAGGTGCATTAGAACAATTAAGAGAAATTTTGATTGCCAAAGAATATAAATTAAGATTGGATGATTCTACTTTATTAAGATTCTTAAGAGCTAGAAAATTCGATGTTAATTTATCTTTGGAAATGTTTGAAAATTGTGAAAAATGGAGAAAAGAATTCGGTACTGATACTATTTTAACTGATTTCCATTACGACGAAAAGCCAATCGTTGCTAAATATTATCCACAATACTATCACAAAACTGATATAGACGGTAGACCAGTTTATTTTGAAGAATTAGGTGCTGTCAATTTACCAGAAATGTTGAAAATTACTACACAAGAAAGAATGTTGAAAAATTTAGTTTGGGAATACGAATCTTTCGTTAAATATAGATTACCAGCCTCTTCAAGAGCTAGCAACTCTTTAATCGAAACATCTTGTACTGTTTTAGATCTAAAAGGTATTTCAATTTCATCCGCTTACAATGTCATTGGTTACGTTAAGGAAGCTTCCATAATTGGTCAAAATTACTACCCTGAAAGAATGGGTAAGTTTTACATCATTAATGCTCCATTCGGTTTTTCTGCTGCCTTCAAATTATTCAAACCATTCTTAGACCCTGTCACAGTATCAAAAATTTTCATTTTGGGTTCCTCATATAAGAAAGAACTATTGAAACAAATTCCTGAAGAGAATTTACCAGTCAAGTTCGGTGGTAAATCTGAAGTTAACGAAGCTGAAGGTGGTTTATACTTATCCGATATTGGCCCATGGAGAAACTCCAAATTTATTGGTCCAGAAGGTGAAGCTCCACATGCATTCTCTGTTAACTGATCGAATGATAAGATGATAATACATTAATAAATAATTAAAACAAATTAAATTTAAATGCAATCTCAAAAACGAAAACAAATAGATGATATATATACATATGGGGTAGAAGAGATTATGGGATGGTGAAATGAGTTATTTTAAGGAGACATTTTTGGAGTTAAGTATGAATAACAATAATGACACACATCATTTAATTAAATATTAAGCATGTCGAAAAGAAACTTCTAACTAGTTTAACGATTTATTTCCTTATTTTGTTGATTATTTATTAATGCTCCATTTTATACCTTTTCTGTATCATATATTTATATATACCAGTGTAAATATATACACACTCTTTTGTTATAATCTCAAGAAATATTTATAATAGTAAGTATTAAAGCCTAAAACTTCTTAAACATTTTTTCTCCTATAACTTTAGATCGTTCGTATAAACACTTTTTTGAATAATAATGTATATATTAAGATTGATAATCGTATTCAATTTGTTAATAATGATGGGT
Source organism: Tetrapisispora nanseiensis (assembly GCA_030568035.1). Classification (NCBI taxonomy): domain Eukaryota; kingdom Fungi; phylum Ascomycota; class Saccharomycetes; order Saccharomycetales; family Saccharomycetaceae; genus Tetrapisispora; species Tetrapisispora nanseiensis. The sequence continues at coordinate 284,048 of JAJLTH010000004.1, read as the reverse complement.
TATTATGATTGAGAAGAGTAAATGCCCTAAAACTTTTATTGTTATCCTTCACAATTTGTACACATATAGAGTTGAGTATGTCGATTCTCATTTTTTTGCATTAAGAGATGCGTCTCTCTACCTAATACCAATATATATCTTGTAGAACGCTGAATATAAATTGACAAGTGTTACCATAAAATATGATTTATAAAATCCGAGTTATATTTGGTTGTATAAATTTTTGAATTCATAATTAGATAAATCAAAGTGTTATCCAGCACTAGTAATGGATAGAAATTTAGGATTCAGGAATATATTATTACGGTATATTTAGAAGTTCTCTATTTCTGAGCCATCCTAACTTACTATCAAATGTAACACTCCAGGGATTTAAATTGGTTATACCATGGTACAGATATTAAAACAGTACAATATTTAAATTAATAGGAAAATTTACACCCAAATTTCATGTCGTTACCAAGATTCAACATTAAAATTTATATTGGCATTTTCAAGTGTAACAAATCAAAGTAAAACAAACACTTTAGTTCTGAAAGTCTTAATGCATATAACTAATAAACTGTTTCCATTATCTATATGTATATACTAATTGTATGAAGCAGAGTGTATACTTTATGCAATTTAAGACATTCATAACAACTTTAAAAACTTGTTGTCTGCTCTTAAAGAGATAATTATCTTTTCCATTATTTTTGTAAAAATGTTCAGTTAAATGATACCTAATATAGTACTTGGATTGAACTATTAGCAGTATTTCATACTATAAGTACAAAATTAGACAGGTTAAGAAATAACTTGAATTAACTGTTATTTCAGCATGGTGCCATTAGACTTAAAATCTACTAATTTCATATGGTAAAAAACTGAAAATATGTTGCTTAGTGTAGAACTGCAGTCAAAATTTGTGCCACGACCTGTTGCTGTATATTATTTACAGACGTTCCTAAATGCCCATAACAAGATAATTTTATCCTTAAAAGTAAACTAAGATATTATAACATCCAGTGCTAAGACACATTGTGTCTAAATTCTGGAATTTTACACTAACATAGTTTTTTTTTTTTTTTTTTTTTT
>JAJLTH010000004.1:83487-282871 GCA_030568035.1 Tetrapisispora nanseiensis | reverse complement strand
CAGTTTCTCTAACGACTGTTGTGTTTAAATGCACCCAAATATTATATATTATATATGGTATTTAGTTTATTGCATTTCAATTAGTAGGATCTGCTGGCGATAAGACTGCTTCTTAGTGGCTCAGAACTAATATCAAGTTCATTCCATTTTATCTTCCAGTTTAAATATTTAGAATTATTCAGCAGAGTCATATTAGTTTTTTAGTTCTATCAGAGCAATGAAGAAGGATTCGAGAGAGATTCTAGTATTCCATAGTCTCTGAAGACTGTCAGAAACGAAAAAAGTACGTTCAAATAGTGAGAGGGAGAGAAATGACATAAATTTTTGTGTCATCTTATAATTTACAGAATAAGAAAAACTGCCGATAAAATTGAAGCATAAAAGTTTTCAATTCGAAATTTTTTTTTCTTTTTATAACATTAAAACAACTCTGAAACAGAACACCACGCACAAAAACTAAATATTTTTTGGTAATTTTTTTTTTTTTTTTTATTTCGAACAAAAAGTTTCTTTGAAATTTTTAGATGTAATTTTTAACAAGCTCTCATTAATTTTAGTGGTTTATTATTGAAATTTACGACAGGCTGTTGTAAAATTAGTAAATTCAAATTGAGATAACTGCATAACATGGCAATTAATGAATATTCCTAAAGTTGGCAATGATTCCTCCCGATAAGCTCTGAAGAAATAATAAAAATTTTCTGTTCGTATATGTCTGAAGTTGAGATTGAGAGTTACATAATATATATAATTGATATTTTTCACTTTGCTTTCTACTGTAAATTGTTGAGAATTCTTTACCCTTTTTCAATCCCCTGGCGATTTTGCAGAATGCCTCTTGTACAAGTAGTAATCTTTTCATCAAACTTCATTAAGTCTAGTCTATGGTTGAAAAAACAAAAAAGCACAGCTCATGCCAAAAATAAAAAAATGAACACTCGAAACGTTTTAAAGTACATCAAGATCATTAAAATAATTTCCAACTTATATAATCAACAGTGTGTTTTATAAGTATATATATATATATATTGCATTTTTTTAAGATGAAAGTAATTGTATCTTGCTATTTAAGAATATCGAACAAGATTAGCGAAGCCAATCATCTGTTATTTCGATCAGCAGCATTAAGGTCTCAGTGTGAAGAATGAAAGGCAATATACTCCCGCCTAATTCAGATCAACACCAACTTGTGACTGAATTCATACAGAAATACGATATATCTTGGTCAGAGAATGGAACAGATTGGCATGATAAGGACACAATTAATATCAGTGATAGAGGCCAATTGATAATAATAGTAAACGATACTGACTTTAAAATTTTAATAAACCATTTACAAGATTGTAACATTAAGTTCTCTAAAAATTCCAATGACTGTTTAATAGTCGAAATAATGAGTTTCAATAACGAAAAGGTGTACCTTAAGGCATCAAACTCAATAATACTAAACAAATTAGTTGACTGTCTTCTGTTGTGGTCATCATTTAAAAATATCGGTATATTCAACAAATTAATTCATTGTGAAGAAATCTTACCAACTGATGAAACAGTAAGATTCGAAAATACTAATAAAATAAAATATAAAGAAGGTAATTTATTCTTATCAGTTAAAATTAAAATATTAAATAATGGGATATTGGAGATATATGAAGAGGATGGAGAAGTGCTAAATACCATTAAGATAAACAAAATTTTGGAATCAGATTTGTACAATGTGAATTCCAAAGAAATAATAATGCACCAAAATGATAATGATATATCATTACAGTTCGATTCTTCTAATGATTTTGAAAATATTTGGGCAATTGTACATGAGATGAGCATTAAGAATTACTATGCCAATAAGAATAATAAACAGGATAACTATTTAAAACTTTCAAATTCAATGAAAATTACTATATTAGAAGCTAAATTAGACGAACCATTGGTACAAGAAAATTGTAAATATTTTTATTCTTTCCAATTATCCGACAGTATGCCATCATTATTTAAGACCTCATCATTATCTAGTCATGATATGATGGAAACTGACACATTTTTTTGGAGAGAATCTTTTTGCTGTGATAAATCAATTAATATTGAAAATTTTAAATTAAATTTAATAAAAGTAGATGACGAAACACAATTAAATACGTTAGTAGGGTCCACTAAAGTTAATATAAGTGAGCTAAAAGGATTAACATCACTCCAAAGATTACCGATTGTTGCAGAAGATAGCTCTCTAGTCATAATTGGTAGTATTTGCTTTCAAATTGAAAAGTTCAAAAAAAACTTTCTAATAAATACGGCTGATCCATATAACAAATTTGAAAGAACATTGATGAATACTAAGATTGAAGATATATTGAAATATATAACCGATCATACTTCTAGTTACTCTAATTCGAATTTAGAGGAAATAGCAATCCCATTAATCGATTCATATTGTTTCATGCGAAAAGAAAATCTGTGGATAAGGAATTTAATGAAAAATGAAATAAAAAACTTAACGATCAAAATTAATTCAGGCAATAATAAAAATATAATATTAAATACATTATTCCGAAACAATACCTTGTTGACTAAAACAATGGAGTACTACTTTAATAAAATTGGGCAAAAATATTTGACTTCAAAAATTGGAACCGTCATTGAAGATATCTTAGCCACAAGTGAGATGATAGAATTAGACGAAAATAGATTGAAAGATTTCATTGAGGAAACTAATTACAATTCAATGGAAGAATTAATTTCTGATAATAAATTAAAACTTGTATACTGGGTAGAAAAAATTTGGAATAATATTAAGTCATCAGTTGAAGAATTACCAATGGGACTCAGAATTGCCCTGTGCGACTTGAAGGATACTCTTCAAAAATATATGATTTCTGAAATAGAAGTAGACAAGGAAACTCAGGAAAAGATTATTTTGAATTCCATTTCTAGCTTTTTATTCTTGAGATTTTTTTGCCCAATACTTTTAAATCCGAATTTATTTGGCCTTAATATGAGAATACCAGATAGGGAGACAAGAAGGACATTGTCATTAGTTACAAAGGTTTTAATAAACTTCTCAACAAACACCAAGTTTGGTAATAAAGAGCCATGGATGATATGCATGAATGAGTTTATAAATGACAATTTTCCTGATTATATAAAATTTGTTGATGAAATAATGTTTAAAGTAAAAAATGATGTTCTAAGCTCTAACAAAGATTCAAAATTTGCGTTAGATTATAGAGTGCAAAATAAAAATGATTTAATTGACCCTGAAGTCTCAGTAGATGGGCACATCAAGTCTAATTTTAATTTATCCACAATTGAGAAACATCGGAAGTATACTGATCTTATTAATATGTTTCTCGTATTAAAAATGAATGAGAATACAGAGACCGAAAAACAAGTTCCTTTAGATAACATTAGTATGGAAACAATTATGAGTGATATTTCATTTGAAACAGATAAAAACAAACTCCAAAATATGACCACCGATGGCAAGCTTTTATCACCTACAGTACTATCTAAATCAATTGAGTCAGAAGAAAGTTCTGTGGCTGAAGAATTAGCTAATATTTTGGAAGACTATACGAATAACGAAAATGAAATATCGTCTTTAAATAATCTATTAAACAATGTAATGGAAATTCATATGAAGATACATGAACTATTAAATATTAACTTCCAATTAGAATACCCAATAACGTCAATTTCAAGACTCGATCCATATTTTATTCGAATTATGAACTCAGCATATATTAATACAGATGATTGTATATTTATTGAAGAAACTCCTGGAAAGAATATCTCTACTAAAAATTATTTCAAATTACAACCTTTAGAGATCAAAAGTATACCAATTAAATCAACAAATACTGTAAAAAATGCAGATCGTGTATCTTCTCCAAGCCCAAGATCCAGAACTTCAAGATTTTCAAGGATTTTTTTAGGGAATTCATTAAATATAACAGAGACTGAGACTGAGACTACCATAACAAAATTTGGAAAATGGCTTCGTAGGGAGAAGCACTAAAATTTTAACTCAAATAGTTATCACTTAATCTATAAAACTAAATAAATTGTAATATTAATAAAGGCGCTACTGAATTCAAAGCAAAAAACAAATCATAATACATATATTTACATCTTAACGTTCATAGTGTTTTTAACATTGAGCATGTTTTATTAAATAGAAATATGTAAATTAATATTTATTTGTTGCTATTTATTGAATTATAATTTAACATATTTTCAAGATGAATTTAAATACCTAAGGTAGACATTTTACTACCTATATTCTGTATACCAGATTCTTCATATTTTGATCTTGCTCCTCCATTATCATTTAAATTTCTGGACAAGCTAGAATCGAATTTTGCGAAGTATTCACCATTGTTTGCTTGTCGTTCATCATTATTTTTTGAATTATTATACCAATCATTAGTTGGACCAAATGCGTTATTGAACATTGCAGCAGCAGAGGAATTACCACCGGTAAATGATAACAAACTTTGTGTATCAAAATCATTAAAAGAATTAAATTCACTCATATTGGCTGTCATATTGAAATCAAACTTGTTATGATTCCTCTTTTTCTGATATGTTCTGGTCAATTGTACTGTACATAAATTTAAATTATCTAAAGCACCTTCAACCAAACAACCCTTTTCTCTAAAGTGTATTAATAAATGATTCCATAATGAATTTCTAGATAACGATCTTGGATTACCAAGTATAACTAAACCGTATTTAGCACGAGTTAAACCAACATTAAGACGTCTTGGATCACTTAAGAAACCAATGGCTTGTTGTTCATTTGCACGAACACAAGATAATATGATATAATCTTTTTCACGACCTTGAAAAGCATCCACGGATGCAACTTCAACATTGATATAAAGTTCTTTATCTAAAGAACCATTCATTTGCATGTATTGTAATATATACGCTCTTTGACCCTCATAAGGTGTAATGACACCGATTTGTTCAGGTTTCACACCATCTCTGAACAGCTTAGTTATAATACGTTCACAGTTCATGGCTTCTATTCTATTTAAGTAAGAAGTACCGTTTGCTGAAATTTCTTCTTTACCGAAATTAGCCCAGAACATCATTGGAATTTCATGAATTGGCCAAGGGAACGAACTACCTGTTATTGTTCTTTGCTCGATAGTAACACCATTTTGTAAACTACCTTCATAAAACATATTACTTGGAAACTCACTCAAGTAAGGGTTCATACGGTATTGAACTTCTAGACGAATTGGGATATGGCCCAAAGAAATTAATCTTTCAAATAATGATTGTTTTAAACCAGCATCGCCAGCTCTTCTTTCTAAAATTACGGGACCTAATTGTTGATGGTCACCAACTAAAATAACTTGTTTTGCACCTTTAATAATTGGGATTAAACACTCAGGTTCAGAAGCTTGGGTACTTTCATCGATTAGAACGGTTCTAAATTTAGTATCCAATCGTTTATCACCAGCACCAACACAAGTACAACATACAACATCAGCTTTTTTAAGTATCTCAGACTCCGTTTTTCTCACCAATTTAACAAATTTCTTGGTATCACTTGCAGATAACTCTCCTACTTCTTCTTTTAATCTTAAAAACTTTTTAAGTTCACCTTTTGCGGCCCTTGCGACTAAATTATGCAATGCAAGGTTAGAAACAGAACTTTCTACATCCTCTCTACTTTTTGCTGTTAGTCTCACAACTTTCAATCCTAAATCACGTAATTTAGTAGCAAGATGATCCACAGCAACATTGGATGGTGCACAAACCAAAATACGATCTTTATGAGATTTGGATAAATGATAAATAATAGTTGCCGATGTGACCGTTTTACCTGTACCAGGAGGACCTTGAATTAATGATAATGGCTTCTGTAACACATTCGCAACAGCACTGGCCTGCGATGAATTTAATTGTGCAAAATGAGGAATAGATAACTCTTTTGGAATTGGAACATCAAATGCTATATCTAGAACATCGTGACCTAAAATTTTATAATATAGATATCCTGATATTGATTTTTTATCGATAGCAAATTTCTTCAAAGCATCTTGCATTCTATCATAGGAAGTACCTTTCCAAATAAACTCAGCAGTGAATCCAGTAGCCAGATGCGTTGGAGGAGGGATTTTACTTGGTTTTAATTCTAATGAGAACTCATCTCTGAAACTGTTCGGTAAGTGGACTATATAACCCCTACCTTCCCATTCTGGATGTTGCATACCAGAATATCTTAGTACCATTTCATCACCCACTGCGACTTTCAACTCGTTTGATTCAAATGTAGATAATGCAAAGGAAGCCATGTGCCTATTATTCAAACCCATTGACCATTCAATTGAGATATGCTCTAAAGCTTGAGATTCCTTTAATTGCTTATCATAGTCAGCTTCGAGTTTAATCAATGGACCATAGGATCTTTGGTATTCATAAGCATCCTGATATCTAAGTAGGACTGATGCAATCTCTTCTTGACTCTCTGGAAGATCAATATCATTTATAGTAGCAAATTTATTTGATCTCCATTTTGCTTCTAATTTTGATATTTGAGAAGGTGTTATTAATCTTGATGTCAGTTTTTCTTCTTCACTAGGTTCTTCAGCAACCCAAGATAAAAATTGCCTATTTTCAATGATTGGTTGCCACTGATCGGTATCCCAATTCACATTTTTAGTTTGAGCGCATGGTAGTCTACATAAAAGTACAACAACAGCTTCACTTTTGGCAGACACAAAACCTAATAGAAATGCATTTTTACAACCACAGTTATAACACTCTAATATCGTATCACCCAAATCTGAATCTGGATGCAAAGACACTACGTTATGGCGAGATAAAACTAAATGATTAACAATATGAGAACCTGATAAAGTCCCATTTTTCGAATTACAAAACCATTTTTTGCAAGTATTACACTTTATAACACACGTTGGTGTATCGATTCCACAATAGGCACAAGCATGTTCAGCCGAGCTCACAACTGCATCTGCATTAACTTGACCATCATGGGTATGTGCCATAGTCTCCTCATGTGTGTGTCTCAATTCATAGTCTTCGTTTTTATTGGAGTAGTCTTGGTCGTCCTCAGAGTCATCAAAAGCATTATTGTCTGATAAAGAACCAGTTGAACCTCGAATATTTTCAGGTTGGTACAAAATACTATTAGGATCTGACATCTCTAGGGAATTTACTTTATTTTTCAATAATAACTAACACCAACAAACAGGATAGTTCAATTTGATATTTTTTTTTAAGCTCAACTCTTTCGAATCTGATTTATGATATCCTATAACAAAGCCAAAAATAAATTAAAATAAAATTAACTTATTCAACAAAGATCAATCGCAAATTTGTTACTTAAATGGGAGATTATCATAAAGTAAATAACTAACGTAACTAGAATATCAAATTCATTCTTATTCGAATTCTTCTTTCATCATTATAACTATAATAGAAAAGTTATAGAACAATATTGAATTGTTGTCTGTAATGAGAGGCACTTAGAGTTTCAAAGTTTTCGATATTTTTTTTCTTTAAATTAAAAGCTTTAAAAATGCAAATGAGAGACACTTTAAATACTACCGGGTAAAGCTCATCGCATCTCTCGGTGGCAATAAGTTATCAGTTTAAATAGATATTAAACATTATGTAATTGCGACTTCTTTTTTATACAATGAATAAGAAATTGTAACTAATAATAACTCATTTGAGTAAGTGTTCAAGTCAGCTAAAGTAGGATCATATATTTTACAATCTAGAAAGAAAGGTAGCTAATAAGGAATTAATATGAATAAAATCAAATCGATCAATGCTATAAATGCAAGGGAGTTAGAAAATGGTATTTTGGATGCACACTTATCTTGGCATGATGAATATAGAGACCAGGCGTATATTTATATAGGTGGGTTGAATAAAGAATTGACCGAGTACGATGTCTTAACAATATTCTCTCAGTTTGGAGTACCAACAGATATAAAATTGGTGAGAGATAAAGAAACCGGGGATTCGAAAGGTTTTGCATATTTGAAATATGAAGATCAAAGATCTTGTATACTGGCAATAGATAACTTGAATGGAAGTAAGATAGTAGGGAAAAATATAGTGGTAGACCATGTTTTTTATGAACCTGTAAAGGATGATAACGAATATCGAGAGGCAGTTCAAAAAGAGTTAGATAAGAGTAAAATGAGAACTACTTCAAGTAATGAATCATATTTAATTAAGGATTAGACTATTTTAGTAATGTAAATACAAATATGGGAAATAGATAGAATATTTTAATTATTATAAAACTAAATATGTGCAAAAGTAATGATTCTGACAAATAAAGATTTTTATTTTCACCTGGAATGATGATGATGATGATATATATATTTATATTAATGAAAGATTATCTTTGATTATTTTTAACTTGCCATTTATTATTCTTGTATATAATATGAATTTAATTTGAATGGTAGCAATATTTATTTAGAATACACGTTTAACCATTCCAATAAATCTTTGAAAACAGCATCAAAGTTTTCGTCAGTCTCTAAAGACAGAATAGAATGTCTCGCATTACCATATAATTTTAATTTTACATCATTATTGGATTTTAAGAAATCGTACACCTTTTTAGATCCCCTTGGATCGTTGATTTTATCATCTGCACCATGCTGGATGTACAATGGTGCGCTAATCTTTGATAAACGATTATCCTTGTTAAAATAAAGGGCTTTACCTCTTTCTAAGAAGTCGTATATCTGTCTAAAGGATCCAAACAATGGAACACTCATTGGATCATTGGCCAAAAATTGTCTGTACCTAGTATCAGAGGTAATAGCATCTAAATCTAAGCCAGTATCAATTCTAAAATTAGGCAAACATTTAGCTAACAATGAAGAGAAAAATGTCGTTAATTTATTAGGGGCCGAATGTGGATGTAGTACAACTAAAGGACCAGAAACGATAAAAGATTTAATATCTTCTTTATATTGTCCTGTACAAGCATAATTTAAAACAATACCACCACCCATTGAATGGCCCCATAAAAATAAAGGAATTCCTTTCACTTTACATTCTTGTAAATTTTTTGATATAAAATGGTCCAGATCGTTGAAAGTATAATGCTCATTAGTTAACCCTTTCAATTTACCTGGAGAAGTTTCACCAGAACCTCTTTGATCAAAAAAGAATGACTCAAAACCATTCACAGATAATTGGTCCATCATTCTGTAATATATTTGAGTGTATTCACCAAATCCATGAACTATTAAAATACGACCTTTGGCCTCAACTGCATTCAAATCTTTAGAATATGCAGGCCATAGAAGGTATGCAAATTTCGCATTATCAAATTCCTCAAACTTGACTTTAGGAACAGGAGTTATTGGTTCATATGGATAATTAGACATTGGTTCTTGTAGTTATAATTTGTTATAATGCCTAGAGACTTGATAATCACAGTAGTTACTCCAGATGATAGTTTCATATAATGTATCAGCACTTACAAAACAATGCAAACCCAATTTAACCTTTTTTTGTTAATGTTTCAGTCGCAAGATTCTTAATTCTTGAATTCCAATTTTCCAGATACAGGTTATATTCAAAATATGGTTGAATTTCATCTCCGAAGTTGTAGTTCTGAAACCAAACGTTAAAGAAAATGAATCAACTTAACAGTTTTAGAACTGAGATACCGTTCAAAATGGATTTAGTTAAATTATTAAATAATTATATATATATATATATATATGCGTAAACAATGTAATTATATTATTTTTTATTACAAGTGACCGTTAATGCTTCTTCTTCTTTATCGATATACCCAAGGGATTATTTTTTTGACTTTTCTTCTTCTTACTCAGTACATTCAGCACCTTTTTATCCTTAAACAAGTTATTGATATTATCAACCTCATCAAAAGATATTGTTAAATTATTATTCTTCGTTATGCCTTTCGATATTTCATTAGCTTCTTTCAATTTTCTCTCATATTGGGCATCAACAGATTGGTCAAAAGAATCAATATTTTGTACTTTTGCATTAAAATTATCACTTGAATTCAACGATTGTGCATATTTCATCTTCGCATATACACTCTTCTTGATTTCTTCCAATTCCTCATCATCTTTTTGTTGTTTCTGCATCTGTGTCAGCTTTTGTTCTAGCAATTCCATTTTGTCATCGGTGTCATTCTTACCTGATTGTTCAATCTCCTCCTCCTTTTGAACTTTCAATAATCTTTCTAATGCTTCATCTACTGTTTCATCTTCATTTTGTGTTAAATTCTGGTCTTTTGGTTCACCAAAATTATTTCTCTCGGCACCTATCTCCATAATATAATCGGAACTCTTTGGATCAGTTCTAAAACTTATAGAACTATTACATGTTGGACATCTGATACTCAACCTATATATTTTTATCGTATCTAAGTACCTTTCAGGTAGCAATTCTTTCTTACCATTAAATTTCCTACTTTTCGGTATGAACTCTGAACATTTATTACATTTCATGGAGAAAGGAGTCATCAAACGAATAGTCACAACATTTTTGTTTTTAGTTTTTAGCTTCTTAGCTAATTTTCGAGCCTGTTTCTCTGCCTCAATAGGATTATAATCAGGAGGATAGTATTTATTAATAGCTTTTCTTTCGGACATTATTGTCTCACTAGAGTGTATCTATGATAGGAAGGTTAAAATTTTCAAATATGCAATGGTACTTTCTAATTCAATGTAATGATTAACAGATTCATAGAAATGGACAATGGATTTCTCTTGATATTTCTCAATTATTACTTTAATTCAGAAGGAAACCACTTATAAATTGAAGTTTTATTTCGATTTGTGTTTGAAATTTTATTTGAAGGCTCATCGCGGAAGAAAACTGCATGTCACTTAAAAGATCGATCTTATATATTAATCACAGTCATCAAGAATATTGTTAAATATTTCAACATCTTAGATGTAGAATAATTAGATATATATTGACCAAGGGGAAATATATAATTTGAACATTATTTGATATAGAACTTTATTCTATGTATCGTATTTCCTTGTGTTAGATTACTAATCTCAGATCCGGTTACATTTTTTTGGCCTTGAACGATATCTTAAATAAACAATTATATAATAAACATAATTGTTAAACGTATTTAAACTCTGCTCATTAATTATAATAAATCTTAACGAATTATATATATCTTCCTTTCACAACATTGTAAATATTCTTAAAACAAAATATACTCTTGTTTTGGACACTGAAATGGTGTCATAAAAATGAAGTATCTCTGAAAAGACACATAATTCTGACAAAGTATATAGAGGTGCTTACTACTAGCTATGGTTATGTAAATCAGAAAAAATGATCCATATGTCGAATATATGACTTTTAGTATAATTGATTATTCAAACTCTTCAAATCAGGTACTATTGTAGCCAATGAAAATTTATAATATCAAACCACAGATCAACCCATAAATTTATCATCTAGGTTTAGTAGTTACAATATGCCGAATAAAATGACCACTAGCATTAATTATTTAAATGTAGTACGCAAAAAGTCGAGACTGGTACGTAGCGCTGTACTTTAATTAATGAAAAGAAATCAAAGGTAATCTGTCCTCCAGTGTACAAAAACAGTTTATAATGAAATTCTAGATTTATAAAATCCAAATCGACATTTAATTCTATGCTGTAAAATTTCATTAGTTATTTTCATCTAAATTGGAGGAATCACTTTCCTTAAAACATCATTAATTACAATTGTTTGAATTACAAAAGGATTTGATTTGTCTACCTTTTCATGAATAGAATGTAAATTTTGGAGAAATTCATCTATAAGTTCTTCCTTACTACCATATGCAACACTAACGTCCATTTTTGAATTCTTGATTAAATTTAAATGGAGTGGAAAGTATAATAATGAAGCTATTCGAATATGTTCGGTTGTGACAAACAGTGTTGGCAACGTCTCTTGTTCATTATCATTTTTAGTTTCTTCTGTATCACTTTTTCTAATTTTTATATATTCTTTAGAGTGTTTTTGTTTATACCCAGCATACTCTGAAAGACGTATCATTTTTGAGAGCAATAATACATCTTCTAACGAATTTGGATGGATCCCACCTGCTTTTGGTTTATAAGATAATGTATGCATTCTGAGATGGATAAGTATATCCAATACATATCGTTTAACCTTGGGATCAATGTATATTGACTCTAACTGATTCTTGAGTTTCGGAGATATTTTACCGTAGACAAGATGATCTTCATTATCCTCAAGTTTAATGAATGTTGTGATTTCTGAATACATTCTAATACTCTCCAAAGACCGAGTTGAACCTGCAATCCATAAATAATGTTTTAACCAATCTTGTACAGAAATCAAATCTTCATTTTTTGAAGTATCATAATCATAATATGCTAATCCGACAAATATGTGATTCGATTTGTTTGCTCGTAGGTAACGAACAAGTTCTCTCTGGTTATCAGAAGTAAGACTATTTATATTCGGGATTATACTAATTTTGAACGTCTGATCGATTTTAGGAGGTATAACTTCAAAATTTTCCAGTGTTTCAACAGAAACATTCTCATAATCCCTTTCAATTAAATTTCTTACAGTTTCAACATTGTTCAATAAAGTTTGATATTTCATCTTCTCTATATCCCCAGTAATACAATAAACAAAACTTTTACCAGCAATTACACTAAATTGTAATAAGTTCCTAAAATTATTCAGCTCTTGTACCTTCTCATCCATCATTGTTTCAAATCACTGAGGACTCTACCCTTTATTCATATATATCAAAATAAAATAAAATACAACAAAGATCTCCCAATGTAGCTAAAACATCACACAAATATCGCTGGTCATGTACCGACTGTGAATACTAAATAATGATATATATAATATATCATTATCCAACGAATGCATACTCTTTGAAGTAACTTTGTATGTATTACAGTACCAACATTCTATTCTGAAGGTATCTCTTTCGATGACATCTTTTGAAAGCATACTTTTAGCTGCCGAAGACGTTTTTTGAGATTTTGAAATTTCAACATCTCAACAATTTTTGGAAAGATTCATCTAATGTTGATACTATATACATCTATTATTCAATCGTTATTTAGCCCATTGAATTACGAATTGTAGTGATTAATCAATTGTTTTGATGTTTATTATAAATATTAATATATATTTAGTTCAAAATTCAATTGCTATCCAATCTACACAAACTTCAGGATTATACATATTCTGGTTCACTCAATTGGGTTCTCTTTGTTCTTTTGATAATTGCAAAAATAACAATAGAGGTTTTATCAAACTGACATTCAAGAATACAATTGCTAAATAAAAGTTTGAATATAATTAGCAAAAAATGTCTGAATCACTTGATTCATTCAGGAAATATATATGGCAGTTTCTAATTAAAAATGGGCCATCAAATTCCCCATCAATTGATGATGCTGATTTAAAGAATATCTTCAATAATATCAACTCGATATTACTCGAAAGACAATCATATATCCATTACAAATTTGAAAATTTGTCTGATAACCTTGGGTTTATCATCACACATTTAGTAACTACTTACTCCATCTACATCAATTATGCCATTTTGATAATTTCTGCCGTTTCTATGGTTATTATTGGTTCATTTGCTTCTATTTCTTCAATTCCATACACTGCTTTACCTCCAACTAAAATCCACCCTCTATTCCACCCGACTGATATGGATATTGACCAAGATTGCCATATTGTTTATAAGAATGATAAAAAATCGAAAAAAAAACATGATATCATGGATGAAAAACATGCAATCATTTTACCATTGACATCTAGTATTGTTCTTTGTGTTTTTTATATTGTTATCAAAAAACTTGATATACAATGGATGAAATACATGGTTTGGCTTTTAACTTGGAATATTAAAATAGTTAACCTTCCATCTACAAAATTTGTCGTTACATATTTTTTACATGCATTTTCTCGTATGTTATCTTCAATGACAAAAAGATGGAATCCATTACACTATTTTCCAAGATATCGTCTTACATTATCTGATGATAATGAATTAATCAATGCCAACAGTGGCGTAGTCGTAAACTTTGGCTATAAAGATGCTCTTGAGAATGATGACACTAAGTTATACTACCAGAGTACCATTGATGAGATCGACATGGACTCCACTGTGAAACATATGTACAAGCGTGAATTTGTTAGACCAACATCTATAAGATCTAAGAGGCAAATTTTCAATATTTATTTTGACAATGCTTCATTCTATGCATTGATTTGGAGTTTAGTATCTACTGCTATGTATCACAACTTTTCTAACAATTGGTTAATGCAAAATATTGTGAGTGTACATATGGCTATATGGACAATTTCTCATATGAAATTGAAGAATTTGAGAACTGGTATTTTCATTTTAATAGCTTTATTTTTTTACGACATATATTTTGTGTTTGGTACTGATATCATGGTTACTGTTGCGACAAACTTAGAGTTACCAGTTAAATTAAATGTCCCAATAAAATTTAATTCATTACAAAATACATTCGATTTTTCCATGTTAGGTTTAGGTGACATTGCATTACCAGGTATGTTCGTTGCCATGTGTTACAAATTTGATATTTGGAAATATCATTATGACAACAATGATACAGAATTTCATCTATTAAACAAGCACTATTCCGGTAAATATTTTATCGTTGCGTGTATTAGTTATGTGCTAGCGATGATATCGTGTATGGTTGCCCTCACAGTTTTCAATACAGCACAACCTGCGTTGTTATATATCGTTCCAAGTTTAATCATCTCGACAGTGATCACAGCAGTTGTCTCTGGAGAATTTAAATTATTTTGGAACTTCCAATACGATACAATCGTATTAGATCGTGACGAAACAGATATGGATGCGACCGAATCTGATGATATAAAAAATGTAGAAGAGAAAATGACGTACGCAGAATATATCATGACAGATAATGACGAAGATGATGAGGAAGATTATACAGAGGAAGACGCTATTTTAGATGGTGAGAGCGATGATTCTGAATTTGAGAGTGATTCTGACTGAAACAAGAACTCAACAATAAAAAGTCACAAATTACCAATAAAAAGTCACAAATTACCAAAAAAAAGTATAAATGAAATAGTTCAATTTCACAACACATTCAATACTTGAAAAATATTGAATAAGACTATATAATATTTTTAATAATATGTACATAAACAAATAGATATATTTATTTACTAATCTAAAATTTCTTTAAAATGCAACAATAACAAAACATGGAGACAAAACCGATATCAATTGATCAATTGATCAATTGATATTAAAATTTTACGCCATTCATGATACATTGTAAATAATCTGCCTGCCTTATTCATCATAAATTCTTTTTCTTTTCAAGTCCCTCAAATGACAGTAATCCCCGGTTCCATTTCAAATTGAACCTAAGTCCAAGTTTAACTGTCAATTGAGAAAAGGGATGGTAATGGTCCCTGGATAAAACTTTCAATCTCACATACTTATCATACTTCTACTTGTCATAAACATTTCCCACAAAGAAACTCCCGCACAAACACCACATTTTCCTCACAAAATTAATTAATTTTTCGAAAAAATGTCCTTTTCGAAATATTTTTTTTTTTTTTTTTTTTCAATTTCGAGTTGTGGAAATTGAAGTGAATTTTTAACACTTTAAATGAGAAATTTCGTTATATGATTGATATATACTAAGTACCATCAACTAATTTAATAAAATTGATTTAATGCTAATATATAAATTTATTTATTCAATTGAATTTAATAATTTAAGGAATTTTGATAACTACTCTTTTGTTTTACGATTTGTTTTTTAATTAGATATAGGGTCATATTTCTAATTACCTTTTTTTTTCTTACTTTGTAGTAGTGATATTTAATATCGTTTATTAAGATTGGATCAAATAACAGGTTCAATTGATTCTTTGTGCCGAAAAGATTATTAACGACACGGAAAACAGTGTGATACAGATAGAACGCCATTGGAGACTGTTAGTTTAAGTGTTTATTCTTATTATAAAAAATGTTTAGGAGTAAGCGATTATCTCGTCAACCTGAAAAGCCTGTGAATTTAGGGGCTCTCGCTGCTGCTTCCGCAATTGGGAATGCAATGACAAGCAATGGAAGAACTGTTGATCCAAATAAATTACCACAGTACAATACAAACAATCCTTATTCGAGAAGAAATTCTACTGTGTATGGCTCGGATTTGAATGTCAATAGGACTTCATCCATCAGATTGAACTCATTTTCAGGCAGAGAGAAATCTCCTAATATTTCAGACAATAGTAAGAAGAGTGGTCAGTCGAAGAAGAGTAGTTTGCGCACCAGAAGAAGTGTAGATAGTTTACCAAGGAGTAGTTCAATGACAATATCTCAAAGAAATCACGGTACTAACTCTGATTTGGGACTCGAAAGCAAGAAAAGATTGAGTTCTGTCCCAGTTTCAAATAGATACAACAGCATTGAAAGTTCTCACAGCATTACCAGTATTAATAGCCGCAACAATAGTCGTAACAATAGCATTCAAGAGAGTAAGCATATTATAAATAGGAAAAGCAGGAATTCCGTAATAGAGGCAAAGAAAACGTTCCAAGAGTTTGGGGGTGGTCAAGTACCTAACGTGTTGACAAGAAGCACAAGCATGGTAATGAAAAAATACATTCCTGGGCCTAATGGATTGATTCAAGTGAATGTAGAAGTACCAGTGCAAGAACAGATTACTACAAAAAAAGTTCTTCGCAGATCAACCTCTACCAGTAATCTACCTAACACCTCTAAGGGCCATAGATTATCTACTAAAACATCAACACAGTCTTTGAAAAACAATGCAAAAGTTTCATCGAGGTCTTCGTCACTTTCAAGTCTGTCCTCCACTCATTCAATCCAAAAATCAAGTCTTGATAATAACCCTGCACAACCTTCTTCTCCAAGGGAAAGAAGAACGTCATCATTAAACTCAAAAAGTAGCCATTCGCCGATAAGTAGTCATTTGCCGCCATTGAATGAATCACACGAGATGCACTCATTTAATACAAGACAGCCCAAAAGAATTCAAGATGACAAGATTCAGTTATTAATGGAATCCACCTTGGAAGAAGAAACCGAAAGGGACTTGGAAAAAGATATCGAAGGCACTCCGACCAAAATTAAACATAATATCTCATCATTGAATAAACATCCAATTATTGATCAAACTGATATAAATATGAGCTCAAATGAAAACACTCCTTCCAAAGTGATTTTAAAATCTCCAGAAAGTGTAAAGGCTAATAAACCAAATTATTTATTTAAAAATGAAATTGAAAATGATGTTAATAGTAAAAAAAACAATTCTAAAAAGAAAACCAAGAAATCTCCTGAAGATGACATAAGTCCGAAAAAGAAAGAAATGAGAAGATTAATATCTGATTCCATAATGTTAGAAGAAAGCATGATTAATGAGAATAAGACTTCTGAAATTGTGAAGAAAAATTCTGAATCTGAACCATCTAAGTTGGATAATATTTCTAATAAAGATAATGATACTCCGTCTAGCATTGATGATGGAAATAATGATTCTGAGGCTAACTCTCTTAATATAAAAGGAGAAGTCAACAACAATGTTAGTGAAAATGTAACGGATAAAAGAGCTTCTAAGATATCTGTAGCTTCTTCAGATTATGCAAGTCTAAATGAAGAAAAAAGAGAAATTCTTAAATTATTTGATGATTTTAATAAAGCTGAAAACGAATCAGAAAATGAACTGCAGTCAGAACAAGAATTGACTGATCGAAAGTCGAATGCATCTACAATTGAAAATATTAGCCCAATCAATTCCAATCAAGATAAGGAAAATACGATAACATTAGAGGAAAATGATAACGTTAATCCACCACAGGATGATACATTCCATGATAGCATTACAGGGTTCGAAGAAACTTTAGATGATTCCCACATTTTAGATAATCATAATTCCTCATTGTCGTCAAATCATGATAGCAACTTGATTGCAATAGATAACATTTCTATTTCTAGCAATTTAGAAGACAAGGATGCATTGATAGAAAATGTTGAGCTAAAAAAGGATACCTCTAAGTTAGTAAAGGATATTCGCAATTCAAGTGAAAATACAAGTAAAGGTGATAAATCCGGCGAATTAACATCAATTCAAGTTTCTAACAAGAAAAATAAACGAAATTCAAAAGTTTCACCAATCAAGTCAGCAATGAAGAAAAATACTTCAAATTTAAATGACTTATCAATATATAATGATGAGGTATCTCCAGCAAATCAAGCATACCTTTCATTAACTACAGCCGAAAATACTAGGCTTAATTCAGGTCTTATGAGTTCTGAGAACTTATCCCGTAAGCCTACGAAGTTAAAATCCAACAGAAATAGTAAGATTGTAAACAATTCAAGAGCACAAGTAATTACATCAGATATCAATAGATTGAAAGTAAGAAATGAATCTCTGACTAATATTGACAGGAGTTCAAAGATATACAGTAAAAGTACTCAAAAAATCAACAAAGGTGATGAAGAAATGATTCCAAAACGTCATCCAGCTCGCCAACAAAAAAATATTGATAATTCTAACAAAAAGCAAGTGCAAACTCAATCAAACAGAATGTCTACAATGATTGCAAACAGTCCACTGTATCCTTCAGAGCATGCTCCTAAAAGATCAAGTTTCGAGAAACAGAGAAACATTGATTCGAAATTAGGATTTAAAAGCATGTCTTTAAGAGATAGGTTAGGTACCACACAAGATGAAATGCAGCCACCAACTCATTCAACTATTGCTGACATCCAAGGAGGAGGTTGGAAATCTAGGTTCGCTGATTCTGATGATGAAGACGAAAGCTTTATGAACCATCTAAGTGCTCCCAAACCTTCGTATATGGAATCGTCAAAGATGGATAGATCTACATCTGAAATGAATTCTCCTAAAGTGAATAATAAAACTAGTAAACTTTCACTACGTTCTGCAAGCATGGGCGATAAGGTTGCTCGACCAATCAGTTACCAACCCGCTGCTGAGCACTCACCATCTAGGATGACTATGAGATCTCAAAGTTTACAGAAGACATCTAGTCACAATTCAAACACCCCAACAAAGAAGACAATTGGTACCAAGCTTAAGAAGTTATTTGGTAGAAAAAAGGAAAAATGAGTAGTTTTTTAAGGACCATCTTAAATAAATTATGTGTAGAATAAGATATCATAGTTTGTATTATTGAAGCTTAAATTAAAATAGATAAATTAAAATAGGCTATATAGATAAATATCGATTTCTAATATTTTAAAAATACCTTAAATTTATAAAATCTAACTTTAGATAAATTATTCGATATTGAATAAGTATACACTTCTTTTAAAAATCATTGCTAACTTTTAAGCGATTATATATCAAACAATTTCCAAACAGTAGGAGAAATGCTGAGAATTTTATAATAAGCAGACCATTCTATAGTATCTACTTTCATTGATAACGAATTATGATCAAAATCATTCTTTGTGATAATAATCCAGCTTTGGTTAATTTATGGCAGTCCTGTATACCTACGATATTGCTTCAAAAATATAACTTAGGAATAGTACATGCTGATTTTAAACGATTCATCGACACTTACATCTCAACAAAGGACCACAATTTAATAAACCCATATACATGTTGTGTTATCTCACCTGGTAATTCGTTTGGGTTCTTAGGGGGTGGTTTTGATCTAGCAATATATAATTATTATGGTGGTAAACCATTCGAGGATTGGTTCAGACAAAGTCTAAACAATGAATACAAAACAATTGGTACACAAACATTAATTGACACATATCTATACCCTAATCATGATAAGAACAAGATTCGATATATCCAACATATTCCTACGATGGTTAGCCCTTCCAAGCCTTTCATTTTCCCTCCAGATAATTATGATGAAGCTATAAGAAAAGTGTTTGATACCACTTGGACAGCATTAACCAAAGTGAACCCTCATGATATAGATACCATAATTATACCAGGACTATGTACTGGGTATGCTGGAATACCCATCGAGATAGCAAATAGAGCCATTTGTTTTGCAATAATTTTATTTTACATAAGAGATCATATCACAAATAACCTACTGAATAAATTGATTATGATTTTTTTGCAAGATGATTATCCTGTATTCTTTACAGATGAAATTGCTGAGGAACTTACAAAGTTTAAATTGACGATGAATGATTTATACACAATAAGGTATACAAATAAGAGTAGAATTATTCCAGATCAGTTCTTGAGACTTCTATAAATTGAGCAAAGTAACCTATTTCTTATTTACAATTTTTCACTCCTCTTGAATTGAAGTTCAAGAGAAGTTAATATAGGGTATATGATAGGATGCATCAAATTGACCCACACATGGCAGTTAGCATTTAAGTATCCTACTACTCTCTTGTATCCTCCAGTCCCAGATAATTTATATATAACTTCTTACCGATGGAAGCTTTTATCATTTAAATGTTTTGCCCTTCCTGTTTTACCCGAATAATCAAAAAACTCTCGAACCATCTTTAAAATTTGGAACTGAAGCCTCCAACTTCAAATGAAGGTTACTACTGTTAGAGAAGTAAGATAGCCAAGAAACTATAGAATATATTCAAAGTTTGATTGAAACTAATAATACAATTGCATGACAATCACAATTTTTTAAGCAATTGTCATATATAATATATAGAATTTTGTTTGAACTTTTCTGTATTCAAAGGTAAAAAAAAAAAAGAATATAAACTATTTGACTCGAAAACATTCAACTCAAAACATTCTGTACTGAAATATATTTGAATTTTATATCCATTGATTATATTTTATTCAATTGTTCATTTAACATACTGGTTGAGCTCTAAATTTATCTAATTGTTATAACAAGAAAGGAAAGTTATTGTTAAGGAGTAAAAATGAAAGTTTTAAATATATTGATTCTTTTCTTCGTGTTCATTTACAGGAGTTTTGCATTAAAGGCCTCTGATGGTAAAGTTAAATTGATTGGTGATGAGAAAAATACCTTATCAATTAATTCAATTGACTCAGGTTCAAAGAGTCCTCTTCTCAAGAGCGCTATTAAAATCTCACAATTAGACAATGTTGTAGAGTTCACTTTTGACGTCAATGAGTCTTTTGATGAAACAAATTTATTAATTGGTTATCCAGAAATCAATTTAGAAACTTCACTAGAACCAATTGTCAAGAAAGATGGAGACAAGAGTAATATTATATATAAAATCGAAGTTTCTAAACTGCCAAATGCGTTACTATTTAAATCCATCAACGATCAAATGCCAATTGTGATTTCCTTACTATTGGCTAAAGAAGGAAATTCAGATAATATTTTAAAAGAGATATTTAAGTTACAATTATCAGAAGATATTGAAGTTAATTATAAAGCTCCAACTAGGTACGGTGTTAAAGATGAAATTTCTTACTCATTCGGTGAACCTCCAAGCACCGCCCCTGAGTCCATTTGTAAATTATTCTCTTTAATAATGGTAGGTGCCTCAATTTTGTTATTATTATCATGGTTAATTAGTGGTGGTATTTCATCTATCAAATTTCCATCTGGTTTCCAATTCGTTTATTTTATTGTATTCATTTGTCTAGTTATTGGTATCGAATATGGATTTTCTCAATATTTCCTAGGAACATCTATTTTTGATACATTAAACTATACTGCAATTTTAGCTGCTCCAGCTTTTATAATTGGTACCAAGTTTTTAAGAGATTTCAAAGGATTGTAACGTAGATAGATTACTGTAACTATACTAGTTTGTAAAGCCATATACACACCCAATACACAATACACAATATATCATTCATACATCAGTACACAGATATATTACTTTTAACAAGAGTTGTTAAGATCAAGTACATCATATTAGAATATTAACACAAAAAATGAATATATACATATTGTGAAATCTATCGAAGATTATATATTGAATATAAATTTTAGTGTACACATCTCAATTTATTTACAAGTGTATTAAAAATTATTGATTTTCGTCAATAAAACTATTATTTATTCTCCTGAACCCAAATATGTTAGTTATTGATCCATTCCAAAAAGGTTTGTTAAAATCATTACCAGCAACAATTTTCCCCTTAATCAAGCCCATAGGGATGGAGTTATAAGTTCTTGAATCAAGTGAGTGAGCTAAATTATCTCCCGTTACCCATACATGACCTTTTGGAACTTTAATATAATTTTCAAAAGGTTCATTGGAATCACTCTTTTCCTTTGACATTGATTCGCTAGGATCAACCAATATATAATCACCTGGCATACCAGTTATACGTTTACAAACACGATGGTTTGGATCAGTGGGTTTTGCAGCCACTATGCAATCTCCTATTTGGCAACCTCTCCCATTTCTATATTTTTTAACTACGTGGACATAATCGTTTTGTGCAGCTAAAGTTGGGATCATTGATTCACCTCTTGTTTCAGTAAATTCATAAATATATGTATGTGAAATATGGAGAAAACATACTGCTCGCAGCAAATATGAAGATATATTCAATATTGAGGTCGTAGTGCTCATCTGTGTATAAAATATTTGATAGTGAAAGAAAAAGGGACGCCCAATTTGAGTTATTTGGTTACAAAACTTTTCACTTATTCAATAACAATTTTCTTTGATGTATTAATTATCTTGCAACACTGATCAAATATTTGTTAACAGTCTTTCTCAAAAGAATGATGAGATTGCTTTATTTATTTATTTTTAAAATGAAATTAACGATGGGCAATGTGAATTGTGAACATTTAGTTAGATATAAATATTTTCATGATTTTGAATTAATAGTAAGTGAGCCAACTTAACAAATAAGTTCATAATTTATAAGAAGAGGACATACTACTAAATATTAAACTCAATGGAATCAAATTATAGGTAAAATTTATATAATTAAAACTGGATATATATATATATATAGTTAATTTTGGTTAATTGAGGAAATACATGTTATAAGACTTAGTATCATTAACAAAATTGCACCAATTATTTATAAAAAAAACATTAGACATCTGAATGATGACTAGCATTGAAAGGCTTATCTTGGCTAAAGATTGATGTATCCTCTTTCTCCATTCTTTAGATGCTCAATAGCAGTATATGCAAGTTTGGGACAAGCTGCTTCATATTTATCTCTGTCTAGGACCTTGTAAGGTACATAAAATAAAATATTTTTAATGTCTACGTTTTTTTCCCAATACAACTCTCTCAACTCAGAAACCAATGAATCATGGTATTGATTTAAGGCAATTTTAGAGGTCATAAATTTTGAACTCTCCCAATTATAAGAATCTTGTTGGTTTGTTGATATGTTTATTATATAGTATAATCTTGAGTCAACGAACTTATTCAAAATATATTTTGTGGTGATCATGACATTTTCAAGGTTTATCACTACAGATCTTTTGAACCCCATTACATAGTCCTCAGAAATACCTTCGTCATGTTCCACCGAATCTAACAGTGCAGTTTCAAATCCATAATTTATATTATTAATAAATATCGATGGTGACAAATTCAAACGACACATAGTATCTATTGCCGTCTTAATCGAAATAATATTTTCAAAACTTTTACACTGAATAAAATGATACAACGTTTTATTATCTTGTGGGTTCAATTTAGAAACGTCGATATTGTTTACATCAACATTAATGACAGTGACACCTTCTGTTATTAATTGAGATGTCAATGCTATACCAAACGCATCAGATCCGCCAAATATCAGTACTGTATCATTAGAAGATAAACGTTCTCCCAACCAACAAAAGTCATAAAACGACTTAATGTATTTTACAATAGTGTCCATTTAGATAAATTTCACTTTTATTATCTCTCTGAACATTAAACTTTTAATCTTCCATAAAATATTATCAAGAATAAATCCAAAATATATTAACTAAAGATAAAAAAACATCAATGTGAAATTTTAAGTTCAAAATAAACTAACTGATTTCAATACAATTATTAAAATAGAATAGTTACATTGTAAACATTTTCTTATTATCCTCAAAAATACAATATTACGAGACACAAAGAAAAGTAATTGTGACACAACTTCTATTTTTCATTCTCCCTTTAGAAATATTTTTCTGACAACTTGAATACACAACTTTTTAAAACCTTTAAAAAAACATTAGCTTTACATTATTTAATGTAAATATACAGACACCTTCATGGAAATGACAGTATGTAAATACTTTTATATAACATTTATTCACTAATACGACACTTCTTAAACTTAAAATTAAAGGTTAGTGCAGCCAACTGATGCCTTTAATTAAAGCGTTAAATTTTAACATTTTTCAGATTTATTCATATTTTTTTTTGTATTTTTTTTTTTTTTGAGAGACTCTGACTCTTGTAAATAACTTTCAAAGTTGTTCTGAAAAGTTATTTAATAATCTCTATATACTCCTATCATAATAGCCTTTTATTCTTCTTTTGAACTTTATTAATTACCTCATTTATGATCTTCTTGCACTGTATGAAACACCATCAAAAGATTGCGATGAGCATAAAAACACTTTGAGTGACTGCAACATAAGAATAATCCTGCGTTAGTGCAAAAAAAAAAAACACTAGGGTAAACGTACCAGTTAAGAAGTCTATCCTTTGCTGAAATCATAATATATTTCATATATCAGTATAATGGCAAGAGCAGTAGATGAGCAACGGCTAATTCTTGAGCAATTGATGGGCCAAGGAAATAGCCGATCTAGCGGGAGAAGAAGATACAATTCAAACAATTATAATTATAGTGAATTAAGATTGCAAGACCCAAGAGTTTGCAAAGCATATCTAGTTGGTGAATGTCCATATGATTTATTTATTGGAACGAAACAAAGTATGGGGAAATGTCCACAAATTCATTTGACTAAACATAAATTACAATACGAAGCATTGAAAAACGATGGTAAAGATTTCCCTGAATTTGAGAGAGAGTATTTTATTATTTTATCTAAATTTGTGAATGACTGTAATGGATTAATACAATCTGCATTAAAACATCTAGAACATACAAAAGAAGAGAAAGAAAAAATTAAACAAGTGACTGAAGAATTAGATATTCTTGATTCGAAAATTGGGTTCATGGATCAAGAGATCGAATGTTTACTAAATGCCAATGAAGTTAATAAAGCCATGTTACAATCTGCCAAATTAGAAGATATGAGAGAACAAAGGCAAATAGTTGCTAAGAAAGTTAGGAATATCACTGAGAATGTAGGACAAATGGCTCAACAAAAGTTACAAGTGTGTGAAGTTTGTGGAGCGTATCTATCAAGATTAGATACAGATAGAAGACTAGCTGATCATTTCTTAGGGAAAATTCATATAGGTTATCTAAAGATGAGAGAACAATTGGATATTCTAAAGCAAAGACAAAAATATAAACTCAAATGACTTGTTTTTTTTTTTTTCAAAGAATAGACTAAAAATAAACACACACATTTCGCATATAATGAACTGAAATCTCATTTTAAAACACATATGGATGATAATTGAATAATTTTCATAATTACATGGTATCAAACCTGCTAATAGAGGTTAATTTGTAAACATATTATTATATTGATAATCGAACCGTATCTATGGCTTCCAGAGCCCTCGTTTTATTGAGAGATCCATCAAGTCGACCGTCTAAATGATTTAGAAATATGATTGGATATCTCTTTCAGAACAGTGAACACATCAAATTGTCATCAAGACCACAAAGTATTCAACATGTTATTCTATTTATACACATACATAATATACATAATACACATATATATTTAATTTAGATGGTTGATGTATTTATTTACATTACCCGAATGTAAATTTCACAGCGAAAGAAATTTTTGAAAAATTTTTGTTAAAATTGAAAAGGTTCAAGATACAAATTGACTTATTGATAAATATGTTTTTAATAACAATAAATCTATATTAATATTAATTCTCGAATCTGTTAGTGTCAAAAAGCAAGGTTAATATATTGTATTGTCGATTAAATAATTTACGAGTTTAACCATTATCCTATTTTTGACTCTTAACCTTTCCCATAAATCGTGCTTCCGTTTAACAATATTGTCTTATTACTCAATAAGAAAAAAAATAAAGATCAGATTTGTGTTTTAGTCATTCTAATCGAATTAAAATAACAATAAAACATTTAGACATTATCAATAAAAAATAAATATGTTGAATACAAATGCTACTTTAAATTCGAATAATAGATTCAACAATGTTTCTATTAATTTTGCGCAACCTTCCGAAGACCCAGCTCATCAACAAGGCAATCAACAAAAATCTTATCATCAATTACCAAATACCAATCAACAACCATATTTACATTTGAATAATAATAACAAACATTTGTTCTCCACCGATTTGCAAACACAATATGATGTCAATAATAAGACCCAGGAACCACAGTGGTTTAACAATCCTAAAAAGAGAGCAATTCCTCAAAGTGTCATTCGAAGAAATGCAAACGAAAATAATGAAGTCAATATTCAATCATCCACTGTAACACCATCTTCCACATTCTCTTCTGGATCAAATGCATTAACCACCAAATCTGTGTTTGAAAATACTTCTTTCGGTTCAAGAAAATCAAATATGTTATTCAATTCTAAAAATAATCCAAATAGTAATTTGGAACACAATAACCTACTAGTAGACTCATTAGAGGCTCCGCCTACTGTATCATTACATGACTGGAAAAGAGAAGATGAATTTGGCGTTAGCACCCAATTTGGAAACAATACATCTGATATTTTAATGGATTCCGCATTAACTGGAAAGAAATCTTCCAGTTTAACACCATCACTATCTAGTTCTAATTCCTTAGGACAAGAACGTACAGCAAGTGCATTTGATACAAAACCATCAACTAGTATATTTTCTTCTCAATCTTTGTCAGGTGCTACACCTTTCGAAAGAAACAATTTGAACACTAACACAAACAATTCATCCAATATGCATGAAGGTGCAGTGTTGGTTTTTGGATACCCAGAAAGTATTTCTAATTCGATAATTTCTCATTTTGCAAAGTTCGGTAATATCTTAGAGGATTTCCAAGTTCTTCGCAGTACATCTGGTATCACGACATCAACATTGAAGACTTTCACTCATAACCATGACAATAATAATAATGATTTAAAGAAGCAATATCCAATTTATACAGGAGATGGTTGGGTTAAACTTACTTACGACTCAAATTCTTCTGCTATCAGAGCTTTACAAGAAAATGGTATTGTTATAGGTGGTTCTTTAATAGGTTGTGTACCTTATTCCAAGCTTGCAGTAGAACAACTAGCATCATGTAAAATTGAAAAAAGTGATGATATTGGTAACTTCAATTTTAGTTTAAGTCATGATGTTGGTTTGAAGACACCAATGAATAAAAACATCGAAGAGGATGGAAATACCAACCAAAATTTGAACTCAAATGACAATAATAAGACACCTTCATATTTGTCTCATAGATTGGACATAAAAGATGGTAAATCATTGTTCATACACAATGCAAATTCTAATAATCATAACTTCTTAAGAACATTAGAAATGAAGATGCGCCACCAAGAAGAAATTAATCTACAACAAAAACAACAACAAACTGCAGGTCTGTTACATAAAGTTAATGATTGGTTATTTGGATGGAATGATTTGTAATGTTCTGAATTTCCATACCATATTTTTTTTTTGAATAAATCTTCATATAACCAATTGCATAAAAAGGTAACTATTAAAAACATCAACATATATCAATTGAATTTAGAACGTTCACCGACCCACACCCACACAAACATATATTTATGTATATAAACATGAATATATATAAACCATCTCATTGCCATGCATAACAATGCTATATAGTTTCTCTCAATACATGTAACTATACAGATAAAAAA
The DNA here is from genome assembly GCA_030568035.1 of Tetrapisispora nanseiensis. Lineage (NCBI taxonomy): Eukaryota > Fungi > Ascomycota > Saccharomycetes > Saccharomycetales > Saccharomycetaceae > Tetrapisispora > Tetrapisispora nanseiensis. The sequence continues at coordinate 254,899 of JAJLTH010000004.1, read as the reverse complement.
AATAAAATATCAACCACTTAATTAGTGTACCAAAATTTATATCTTCGTTAAACAGACTTACCAATAAAACAAATATCATCTAATCAATTGTATTAAATGCTTAAACACCATTCTCTTCAACAGTGACCATCTCTTGTAAATTGATGTTTCAACTTGAAACAAGCATCTCATCGTAAATTTCATTTTTTCCTACGGACTATTTAATGGTTTTTGTCCTTTTTGAACGAAATGAAAAACTGGCTTAAGGTATTCAACAGTGAAAGGTTCAACCATAAATAAATGGTTGTAGCACAATAATGTCAAGTTTAAAAGTTAATAAGATGACAACATGAGGTATCGATATAATCTTGACCCAATAATTATCTCAAACAGATTTGTGACTACTATAAATAAACGTTTCAATCCTACACTTTTTATTATTTCTCATTTTGTTTAAATATTCAATTGGAAAATTGTGATATGGAAAGAAATTTGAATAAGATCAAATTTATTCAAGGTAAAGTGCTAGGTAGAAGGAGACCCATCATTGAAAGAGAATTATCAGATTACGAAGAGATGAATATCGTTCCCAATGACCCCAAATTTAATACTGAAACAATAATTGACAGGGATGAAGTACTAGAAGATTGTGAACAATTACTATTAAGTGACGATGTTAAATCAGAGTTGGATCGTGATTTTTTAAAAATGTACTTAAATGCTGCATTCTCTTTACAACTACCATCGCAACTGGCTGCTTTAGATGCATCACAACCATGGATATTATACTGGATTGCTAATTCGATGGAAACTCTTGAGCCCAAATTATTAACTGACGATCATAAGAAAAGGTTGAAAGAAAAAATATTTACAATTTCACCAAATGGAGGTCCATTTGCAGGTGGGGTTGGGCAAGTTCCTCATATTGCTGCTACATATGCTGCTGTTAACACTCTGGCACTATGTGGTATTTCTGATTGTTGGAAAAATCAAATAGATAGAAATTCCATACTGGATTGGTTACTATCAGTTAAACAAAAAAACGGAGGATTTAAGACTGCATTTGATGTTGGAGAAAATGATACTAGAGGAGTATACTGTGCATTGAGTGTAGCATCATTATTAAATATAATGACACCAGAGTTAACTGCAAATGTATTAGACTATTTAATTGCATGCCAGAATTTTGAAGGAGGTTTTGGTGGTTGTCCACATGAAGATGAAGCTCACGGTGGTTACACATTCTGTGCAGTTGCCTCGCTTGCAATTTTAAATAAGTTAGATTCCGTCAATATTCCGAAACTTATAGAATGGTGTGCTACCAAACAATACAATGAAGAGAAAGGGTTCTGTGGGAGAAGCAATAAATTAGTTGATGGATGTTACAGCTTTTGGGTTGGCGGTACAATTGCCATTCTGGAAGCATATGGATACGGTGACTACATTTACGATCATAATAGTCTTCGAGAATATATATTACGTTGTTGTCAAGATAATAAAATGCCTGGATTAAGAGACAAGCCAGGTAAACGTCCAGATTTCTATCACACAAATTACGTGCTATCGGGCCTTGCTGTCACAGAGCATACCTATGATATTCTTGATAAAAACAATCCAACATCCATTGTAGCCAAGAAACGTAATGATATCGTATCATCAGGATTAATTCCAGTAAACCCAATTTATGGAATTCCAATTGATGCAGCTTCAAATATTTACAATTTATTTAAGTAAAGTAGTAATAGATTTAATGAAGTTTAATTAAATGCAATCTATTTATTTACTAGAGCATATATACACACACACACTCGTAATTACTATAAATCCAGGTATCTTATGTGGTTAACATTTCAAGTAATACTTATAATTAATAGTTTTTATTGTTATTGATGTATTATTATAAACTTGAAATTGTCTAAAATTTGTTTCATTATATCTTAATATCCACACAAGAGTCTAAATGCAATACTGTTCTCAATTTTTCTTTGATTTTAATGCCGATTTAGTATTTCTCTTCTTTTTCTTCTTAACCAAACCGTCCATATTAGCTCTCACTATAGCACTATAATCTTGCCAGAATTTATCTAATACATTAGCTGGTATTATGGTGGAACATTTTTTTTTACCTTTATGAGATCCATACGATGCTCTAACTAGCAAAGAATATTCATTATCATTTATGTGACTCCCAACAGCAGCCACAGATGCTGACTGTGCATTTTTAGACAGATCATACTGTGGTTGATTGGTGACATCAAATTCAGGTTTCAATTCGACGTTGTCGTGTTCAACTAATCTTTTTAAAGTCAAACGAACCGTTATATGCTTCTCATTCGCAATTTTAAAATATTCTGTAACTGTCCTTAGAAATTGTTCAGAGTCGAAATGATTGTTCGACATTATTGAAAGAACGATAATAATATAATGTAATATAATGTAATATAATAGGAAATATGGCTATAACTTTATCAATATTGAATAAATGTAATAAAAGTTTTGTTCAACTTGTAATATGTCAGTTTACAAATATCCAAGAATGATTTCTGCTCTACAGTCTTATTTTTTTTGTATGCTTATTAAACAAACATTAAACACTATTAAATACATTAACAACCTAATAATTGAAGTAACTCACATATACGTTCAATAAAAAAACTATCACAAATTAAATTAATTATTTAAAATGACCAAGTTTTATGTAAAAGTTGTTATATAAATTTGCAATTTGAAGGTTTCTCTCTCTTTCTGAAAAAAAAAAAATATTGCGATTCATGAAATTTCAATTGATGAATTCCTGGCGCTAACAATTTGGACCGATGACTTAATTTCAAATAGTTTAAACAATTGAAACTTTTGATGGGATACCTCATTTGAACTTATATCGATCTGTTTTAATTTAACTTGTATTTATATACTAGACACTGTTATACTACAATTAGACAAGAACTAACTAGAACTTTGATCAGAGTGTTTTTTTTTTTGTTTGGTTGTGTTTGAACGCATTTGTAACAATCGTTTAGGACCTCAAAACAGATCAATTGGAGAGAAACTTCAATATATACTACTATGGGACTTAAGAATGAATTGAATTCCCCTCGATTCAGGGCTTTCATTGGTAGTAATATAGTTACATTAGGTGCTGGAACACCGTATTTGTATTCATATTATGCTCCACAACTTATTGAAAAATGTCATATCCCAATTTCTAGTTCCAGTGGATTATCTCTTTCGTTAAATATTGGAAGTTCTTTGTTTGGTTTTGGAGCCGGTGTTTTAGTTGACAAAAACCCTCGTCTAGCTTGCCTGATAGGTTCAATTGGTACGTTCATTGCATATACTATACTCGGGTATTGTTTTGAGAATGAAATATCTAATTTTTATTTACTGTCACTAGCATTGTCTTTAATTGGGTTCAGCTCAGTTTGTGGTCTATATTCTGCAGTCACATGCTGTACCATGAATTTTCCTAAATATAGAGGCACTGCTGGTGCTTTCCCAGTTTCTCTTTATGCATTATCTGGGTTAGTATTTTCTAATTTGTGTCCATATTTATTTGGAAATGATATAAGAAGATCTTTCAAATTCTTATCCATCGTTTGTTCAGTGATGTTATTTGTTGGTGCTTTAACTATAGTAATATTGAAACAACCTAACGTAGAACAAACTCAAGACTATGAACTTCTGTCAGAATCTGAAACTGAGGCACTAACACTTAATGATCAAATCTTTACACATAATATTACTGAGCCATCGACTCCTATTCTTCAACCTTCGATAAGCAAATTCGCTTCACCAAAAGATTCATATCTTTCACCAAAATCTACAGCCAATGCTTTATTCAATAATAACCTCGATCATCAACCATTCTCAACAATTGAATCAACCATGCATGTTAATAACAATGAACTTCTACCAAATGAAGCACTGGCGCAGCAACACAACAAGAAAGGAACAAATCCAGTTTTAGTGACTCTAATGAATTATAGATTTTACATATATTTCTTTATATTGGCTACTCTACAAGGTATCGGACAAATGTATATTTATTCGGTTGGTTACATTGTCCAAACAAATGCTGGTGCTCTCGATGATCAACATATTTCAAACCAAGTAGATAAAATACAATCTTTACAAGTTTCTATCCTCTCCCTTATGTCATTTACAGGCAGGCTTCTATCAGGTCCAATTTCTGACATATTAATAAAGAAATATCGTTGCCAGAGACTTTGGAATATAGTATTCTGTTCAATTTTAGTAGTATTTGCATCTTGGAAAATCCAATCGAATAGAACCATCAGTACTCAGGGACAAAATACGAGTTCTATCTCTACAGATTATTCAATTGTTTCATTTTGTTCATTGTTATTTGGACTAGGTTTTGGAATAATGTTTGGATCATTTCCATCAATTATTGCAGAAGCATTTGGATCAAATGGGTTCAGCACGATTTGGGCCTTGAGCACATCTGGTGGGATAATCACAGTTAACTTTTTTGCATCAATCCTAGCTAACGAGTTGGCAAATAAATCGGACCTTGTTACTGGGACGTGTAAATTAGGATCAACATGTTATACTCATACATTTACAATTATTAAATATTCTGCCATTCTTGTTACACTCATTACTGTTTCTTTAATGTACAGTATTCATAGGAGAAATAGAAAAACTCACTCTATTAATTAGGAATTATATAATTCTTCAACATTGATAAAAAAGTCTTATTCGATTATTCATTAAATTTCGAAATCGATTTTAAATTTATGAATTAATATTTGTAAATTAATATTATACAGGTATTTACTAACTAATCAATAATAATATCTTTATATATCATTAGTATATCTAATATTTTAATTAAGTCATTTAATTTTTTTAGAATAAATTTAATTCTTATAGTGGATGGTAAAAATTAATTCCTTTTAATACATCTATCAACGAACCAATTTCCTATTATGTCCTTATATGCATTGAAATATTTGTACTAAAAATACTCGAATACGACTAAACTTAGTTAGCAGCAGCAGCGGCAGCAGCAGTACTAGCGGCAGTCTCTGCAGCAGTAGTAGTAGTAGTAGTAGGAATTGTTGCATATTCGGACAGTTCATTAGCAAATGCATTACAATTGTAATCCCAACCACGGAACCACTGTGTCTTCTTACACATATCTTTAGTCCATTCGGAACCATAAATTATTGGGGAGTAATAATAATAGAATGCAATAACAGAAATAGTGAAGACCAAAGCTAGAGCTTGTCCGACTCTCTTTCTCTTACAAACATAAGTAACGGTAATATCGAAAGCATGTGCGAAGGCTAAAATACCGAAATAATATGCAGGTAAATAGTGATGCAAGAACATTTGACGTTGCATCAAGAAAGATGGAATATAGTGTGCTAAGAAACCTAAAATGTATTCTACGTATTGAATGTGGAAATTGAATACATGTGCTTCATTTAGAACAGGGGTACCTAAATGCCATAAAACCAATTCAACGATAGAGATAAAGATAAAAGCGACAATGGCGAAAGTAACAGACCACCATAAGATGGCATTACCGAACAAATATACCTGTCTGTGATGGTTACTCCAGTAACTAATACCACGTTGTAACAATGGCCAATCTTGTGGTAAAGATTGAAATGTGTGTGTAGCGGTTAGACCTTTGTTAATATTCCACATTACCTTATGTGATTCAATGAATTTTTGCCAGAAGTTTGGAATGTCATAAGAAACACGCTTGGCATCAGCTGGAAGAACAGGACTTTCACTACCTTCAATTTGCCATAAAGTTAGATGTGCTTTACCGGCATGAGCACAAGATACTTCTTGTTGTTCGAAACCCCATTTTGGTAACTTGGTCTTATGAGAAAATAAGTAACAACCGGATGCGTGTCTTAATCTAAATTTAGTATCAATAGCTTTGACTACTTCTTGAGCTTCACCAGGTTTACTTTTCTTCTTATCAATTTCCACAGTCCAGTTATCGTTCCAGTCTCCAGCAAAACCTGGGAAACCATAACCAGAGACTTCCTTTTGCCAGTCACTGTTAGGAGATGCTGGAGCTTTATGGTCGTGAGAATGTAATCTATGTTGAGTGTTGACGTGGAAGAATCTAATCTTTGATCCATCTGTGATGTTTTTAAAAGAATTCAAAGTGACACCTGGTCTGTCTGCCAATTCGATCAACCATTTGTTGTTGTCATCTAGATGGCCGTAACACGTGATTTGTTGTTGTTTTGAACCTGTTTCGTAAGTGGCAGTGTGAGAGTGTAAATAACCACCATGAGTACCTAAATGTCTTAGAGTGACAACAGAGCCGATACCGACGTCTGAATATACATGTTGTGGGATTTTGTTACCGTTCAAACTCATTCTAAATCCGGGGGAGAAGAAAGCAGAACCATCACCGTCGTTAACTAGAGTTTGGAAATGGATATAGAAAAAAGTGGTGTATAAAATAAATGGAACCACCAATAGGAAAATAAATTTCGAGATTGCAATTTTGATAGTCTTGCTTACTGGGATGGTCAAATCACCCAAGTAAAAAAATAATCTGATGGCACATAAAGCACCTATCCAAGCGACGGTAAACAATCCTACCCATTTGGAAGCTGCAGCGAAACCTAATGCTACACCAGTGGCTAATAAGTATCTAGAACCGTTGAAGCTTAAAGCTGGGTACAATTGAGATTTTTTGTAGGCATAAGCTGTTGCAGCAATGAACAAGATCAATGGGGAATCCAATAAGATGTAACGAGAGATAGTAACGTATGAATTTTCGACAGCGAAACAGATTGTCACCAAATAAGCGACCCAGATTCTAATCCCCGAGGATCTTAAAGTGAAATACATCAATAGGATTGTCAATAGACCACAAATGGCAGCAAATAGTCTCATTAATACGTATGGGGTATCGGAAGGGAATTCGTCACCAATCTTGGGAAATAAGAAATCACCTTTGAAACCAGCAAGAGCTGAGAAATAAGCAAACAACATTTTTGCTAAAGGAGGATGAACATCGAAGAAGAATTGATTTTTAACGTATTTTGCGGCGAATTTACCAAAATGGACTTCATCGAATACCACTGAGTTTGGCCAACTTAAATTTCTTAATCTAACAAAAGAAGAAATCAATACCAAACTTAAAACCAATAAACGTTCAAATTTTGTGTTCATGGTACGACGACGAATCAATTCATCTTGTATATTTTTAATAGGTTCTTTGTGAGTGGTGGTATTAATTTTTTGTTTGGTGGAACTGTTGTTTGTTTCATTATTTAAATTTTCATTAATTTCGGTGTCTATCTGTAAGAAAGGTCTTTCTGGACCGTCTTTGACATCCAAAGAGACGATTGGGTCTTGGTCAATGATGGAAAGCAGAGTGTTGTCTGATTCTGAGACCTCCACCTGTTGTTTCTTTTGCGACTCTGAGTTCGACTTCTGGGACTTGCCAGATTTCTTAGCCATGGTACGATAGTTGGGTTGTGCAGTAGTAGATTTAATGGAAAAAAAACGAAAACGAAACCACTAGAGTAATAGAATTAAAAGTTTATAACAATTAAATATAACAACAGACTATCAAAAGCTCAAAGTTCAAAAAACGAGGTCGTATAAGGAATTAATGTTTGTAACAAAATTGAGAGACAACCAAACGCAAAATATTAACAAGATATAATTTATAGAAGTTATAGAATAGAAAGAATATAAAGATAAAAGAATTATATAACACATTGATTGATCACAATACTCATCACATAACATGTATCACATAACACATAACACATAACATACATATCACCACATACATCAGATCTCTAATCAAATTGTAACCAACCCATTCATTACCAGTTGCAATTGCAATTGCCAGTTGTTGTAATCGTTGTAATCCATCACTCTTCACTCTTCACTCACCACTCTGAATTAAAAAACTTTCAACTCTCTGCCGAGAAGAACGAGTAACACGTGTTCAAAAAAAACTCTTCGAAGGGGGAAAAGAGAAGAAAAAAATTTTTTTTGGGAAGCGTCGTGGCTGTGGTGTATGGGTGTGAGGTTCACCGGCGGGTAGGGTAAACATCGGTGGTTTTTACATACAGGCAAGCCTCATGGCTATATTGGTTGCAGTTTGTCTACTGTGTCGTAGTATTGGACGATCTTGTTGTCGTTGCTGAGTGTGTGTGGGACCAGCAGCTTGGTGATCGGACAGACTTTGCTTTCGAACTGGATCACCGTGTCAAGGGTCTTCAATGGCAGATTCACTAAGTACACAGTGTCACCTTCGGTGACACTGTGTGTGAATTCATCCGCGACAAGTTTCACTAGTAATCCTTCCGGCAACAGTTCATTTTGCATCAATTCCATCTCTGTGTCATTCTTGACATTCACTTTGTTCTTAACAACGATCTCGTTCAGTAACGGTTCGTAATGGTTGTCAGCATCGTCGATCGCATCCCGCAACACTTGTGTGACATCAACAATCTTAGATGGAGGGCAACTGATCTTGAGATTGTCCAAGTCAGCGGCATTGAAGAGCACCATCACTCGGATCTGGTCCGGCTTGAACAGCGCCACTTGTCTCTTGAGGCCCGACATCACTGTCAAGTCTTGTTCTTGCACGAAGTCCTTCTTTTTCTTGGCTTCCAGATTTCTTGCTGCCACAGCAAAGACAGCCGTCCCAATGCATCCTATAAACAACAATTTCCAAATACTAGGCATATTGTCCTCTTTTTTCACAGGTTTATTCACAATATCTTTGTTATTGCCAGCGTTGTTACCAGAAGCCGACGACCGTAGTGCAGCGGTACGAGACAGAAACCGTCTATTACTGTACACAACACGACCACCCACTCGGAATGGTGCAATTGGAATCTTATGAGTAAACCCTCTTTTAATAATATTGTCAGTTAATATTTGCAACATCTTATCACGATCTTTGGCTGACAGGGGGCGGGGGGGGGGCACAAAGTATAATGAATACTCCACTCCACCAACACCAAAAACATCATAATTATAAGACTGAACAAAAAACTTGAACAATACAAATATACACCACACCCCCCCTTTAAACTGATTAACATCCATAATCAGTGAACTTTCCATTGATCGATTTGTGAATATTTTTTTTTTTTTTTTTGGTTCTCGGTTTCTTTTCGAATCGCAGCGTTAAAGAAGAAGAATCCAAAGAAAGAAAGAATTGACAATTTCTGAAAAGTTTATTACTCTCTCTATAAGTAGACTCTATATTTAATTAGCTTGTATATAAAATAGTTGGTTATGCTTGCAGTGTCACTTTATACCAACAAACTACTGCAATCTAGAGGGGTTCAGTGGTTACTAATAAGGTTGTTTGTTAATTCATTTTCCATTCTCGCTCTGCACATATATATTTTAAAAAGATGTCTTTGGTGAAATTGGCTAACACCTGTGCTCACATTCAGAATTGTTCAAGAGTCAGGAAATCTTTAATCTCGATCCCATACACCGGTTTGCATTTACAATTCGCTTATAATCTTTACAAGAATGGGTTTGTCTCTTCTATCCAAAAGGGTTCCACTAAGTCACCAGACGAATCGTTTGTCGAGGTCACTCCAGATAATATTGCCACTAGAAGAATCTGGATGATGTTGAAATATAAAGAAAACAAACCAATTATTAGTAGTTGCAGACTGATTTCAAAGCCAAATTTAAGGATCTCTTTGAAACATCAAGAAATGCAGAAGTTATGCTCCGGTAGCACTATCAGACTGATTAAACCATTACAACCGGGAGAACTAATTTTAATAAAAACAAAAGACGTTAATAATCCCAATAAAGACGTCCTACTTGATATAAATGAAGCAATAGCAAGAAGATTGGATGGTGAAATTCTATGCAGAATTAACTGATTTGCAACATTCAGGTTACTCAAGTTATATACATTGAGTCCAACTCTAATAAATGATAACTTCTTGTATGGGTATACAGAGAGGATTCTTAATTAAACAAATAACATCCGTATACGACATTTTGCATTGGTAAATAATAACATTTTCGTGGAAATTATTATATATATATATATGTGTGTATATAATTTCATTGTTAGAAATATTTAATGTACTTGTAAATAATTTTATATATTAAACGATACAATGACATAGACCACACGCAAAAAACGTAAAGCCTACAACATATCATTCATATCCTTCACGTCTTTCTCGACTTTACTTAACCAACGTTTTATTAATTTATTGTACTCGATCTCTAATTTACTATATTTTTCAGTCAATACATTGTTTTCAATATTTAAACTGACGATATCATTGCTATTGTTCTCATTAGTTTGCTTCAAGATTTTATTGACCTCTTGAAGTTTTTCAATCTCATTATCTTTCTTAAAAATATTCTCTCGCAGATCATCAATCAAAGAATTTATCTGTTCATTATTTTCCTGAATACCCTCTTTCAATTTATTCAGATCAGTGAATAATTCTTTGTAGCGAGACTCAATAATATCTCTCTGTTGGAACCTATCAATGAGTAAACGATCAATCTCTTCCATTCTCAGCCATCACTCATATATAGGTCTCTGTAACCAACACATGCACAAGCTTTCAATACCAGTATCAGTAGTGTTTGTCCTTTCATTAATACACAACTGGAAGCTTATCTCTTCTGTCTGTCGGTTACTATTTATATCAATTAAAAATAAACTTGAACGCCCTTTAAAAACTCCAATCGGTCGTTCAAAGAATTTTTAACGTTCATTAAGAGATATTTTGTACCCTTCATACATACATATATATATATATATATCAATTCTTATATATCCATATATCTAGTAGTGACTTACTTCTAATATATATATATATAAAGAAAACAAAAAGGTAATATCTATGCGATTAACCTGATTATTGAGGAACTTTATAGGACTGAGACGTTGCTACATACATCGCAAAAACAATATGAATTCGAATGAAGGCTGGAGCTGGCATCTGTGGAACCGTAAGACTATCACTACAAATGAGAGTGATATATCAAATAATAACAAAGATGAGAATAATAATGAGCAACATTTAACAACTGCCGAGGCAGAACCATTAAATGAACCAAGCCTTAATCAAAATATAGAGCAACAAGAGCATGAACAAATAGCTCAACATGATCAACCCGAAGTACTTAATACAACAGAACAAGACGCTTCAATAAGGTGGTATCACCAAGTATGGAATAAAATACCGTCTTTCAGAAAGGATGATGAATTTGATTTTGTCAATAATATAGCATTAAAAAGTCATTTAGATTTAAACGCAAAACAAATAGAAATACTAGTAAACGAAGTCCAAAACAATATCAATATGAATAATCTTTGCCCCAACTCATGGGTATGGTACAAGTCGTATAACACACAATTAGATGAATCAATAAACGACATAGCAGAGTATAATAATGATACTAATGGAGTAATTTCAATGATAAATACAGGCTCTGCAAAAATACCGATTCCATTTCTATACTACCCATCAGCAATAAACCAAAATGCAATAGGTAATAAAGTGTATTTAAAAGACGCATCAATACTACCTTCTTCCTCACCAACCGATTACCTTCATGAAATGCCTAAGTCAACAAAGTTTGTAAATTCAATCAAAAATTATTACAACTATCCAAACGAGCACCATTTGTATGTTAAATCTGGTGCCCTTAATGAAGGGAAAACAAATATAGTGAATGATAATGAAAAGATATTGATTATTTCAATTGTTGGAAATTTACCAGAAAATTATGAAAAGAGTTCGATTGAATGCCAAAGACCCTCAAGTTATTTATCAGGTAAAATTGTAAATGCTTTAATATCAAAAAATAAAAAGTGTCAAATAGAGACACTTTCATTTCAATGCCCACTAAACCTTATGGATATAGACCAAACTCACCAACAATGCATATCATTATTAAAAAAATACGAAAACTTGTTCAATGGCGTACAGACAATATTTTTTGCTGGGATATACCACAGTGTTCCATTACTTATAACACTAGCATCGCATATTTTAAAAAGACACCAAATATTGGGGTTTGATAAAGAGACAAAAGTGGGCATCTTAGCATTTGAAGCGAACTTGGAAGGTTATAGATTCTGGGATCATAATACTGATCGAAAGCAAAATGATGACATTAATATAAATAAAAAGACTAATTCGACAAATAATGAATTCAAGGAGCAATCCAAAGAGAATGAAGAAAGTTACCTTGATTTTGAAGATTATAATAAAATACAGCAACAGAGAGAAAAGCAACTATTCCAATATGCATCTAAGAAAGAACAAGAGACGTTACAGAACATACAAAATTATAGAAAACTAAACTCACAGGAGTCATTACATTTACAAAAGAATTTAGATTGGTTATTGTTTAATTGGAAACCTTTCAGATTAACGTTATTTGGTAAATTATATGATAATTTTATGACACTCTCACAAAAATTGGCACTCGATTTTATTCATCCAAAGATTATTAGAAATATTTGGTGTGATGGCAGATATTTGGGTATCGATACAAAGTATCCTCAAAATATATTCAACGAGGATGTAAATTTAAAGAGTCTACAATTTGAATCTAGAATAGATGTGCCAAAGGAGAGACTTTTTGAAATCAAATTAATTAACAATTTTTTGCTGCTTATTAATTTAGGATACTATGAGTTTATTCCAGTTTTTAAATCAATTGCCCCATTTTTCATTTCAAGATCATTTAATAAGAACACTTTACCTGCAACCGTAGTAAAGAAGACAAATGTAGACATAAAAAATTGGTTAAACGAAATGAATGAGAAATACAAAAACGTCATTAATAGTGGAAACGATCAACATAACCAAAGTAATTTAAGTAATAACAAAAAAGACCTCTTTGGATTACCTCCAAATATATCAAGTTTGTATCAATTTCTTGAATATTGCCATTATGAGGATATAAAATCAAATGGTCTGCTAAAAATTTTCAATAAAATTTATGATGATGATGAGGTATATGAATGTTTTATTAAGAATACGTTAACCACTAAGTCACCACTTTTCCAGAAGCATTTATCATTGTCAAATGACCAATCTACTCCGAATAGTATATTTATTATTATGAATCAATATGATTTGGTTTGGAAATTGCATGAATCTTTATCAGATTTTTTGAAACTCAAAAATTTACCCAATCAATTGGACCAGCCAGAATTTTTAAATTTTTTTACTTCTGTTGATCTAGTTGGGACATTTGAAGACAGACATATGTCCAGAGAAGAGAATGAAATGCTCTTTGAGAAATCTAACAAAGAATCCAAAAAAAGGGTTAGTGATCTTTGGAAGTCCTATTTAAAATGGAATCCACACACAACAGGACTAAAACAATTAAAGAATATAATGAGTGTTTTTCTACTCTATAACGACCCCCAACAGTTAATAGACGATCTTACGGAAGATTAATTTACATATCTGTCGATATATTATCTATATTACGTTACTGAACATATACAGTATATAATTGAATTGTTTAATTTACTATTATCGAGATATTATCTTTTAAAAAAAATAACAATATAATAATATATATTAATTCATCTGATTTAACTTGTTTCACATTCAAAAATCTTCATTCTCATTGGGGACAGTAAAAACTCTTTGTAACATTCCTGTCTATCCTTTGCACCCAACTTGCTTCATTTCCCTTCTAGTCTCGAAACAAATGATATATGGCATATCAAATTTCAAACGCCATATGATGATTATGACGTATCAACTTAATTATTTAACTATCCTTCAGAAATGGTAAACCCCCCATTCTTATAACAAATCGTTCGATAATGGAGATGATAATTCATGTCATTGTACTTGCTATATCTTAAATTGTACCTCATCGGATTTTTATTTACAATTTGCTGTTTTCGGCTTGCGGTACTAAAAAAATTCTGAAAACTCATTGAGAGTAATAAGCACTCATCAAATCAAAATGGTTGGAACATCATTGAACTAATTTAACCAAATTCCAATGACATTCCATATCAACAGAGATATATATTGAAGCATTTATAATTTTATTAAATTTTCCATCTTTTTGTCTCAATTGGTTTATTAATTTCATTGATAGTTTCTGAGGCTAGTTAACGACAGTATAACGATTACATACATATATAACGAAATCACACAAAAATTGTTCTATTGAATATGAATGACATCAAGAAGGCCTACATTGACTCAAAACAAGAACATTTGTTTGATCATTTTGATAAATTAACCGAACAAGAGCAATCTGAGTTTTTAAATAATTTAAAAGTCATTTCAGATAGAATTGATCCAGCTAAATTGATTTCTGACTGTCAGAATGCAATTGCTCTTTCAGAAAGCAACAAAACTTCTAACTCAGAAATCAATCCATTACCTGAATCGTCATATTATTCTATAATAGGTGATACTACGAGAGAAGACGAATATAGGAAATTAGGTATCGAGGCAATTCATAATGGTGAAGTTGCAGTCATATTGATGGCGGGTGGCCAAGGCACAAGATTGGGTTCTACTCAACCAAAAGGTTGTTTTGATATAGGTTTACCATCCCATAAATCTTTATTTCAAATCCAAGCAGAAAAAATTTTACGTTTACAAGAAATTGCTAATACCAAAAAAGATATTCCATGGTATATTATGACATCAAAACCAACACGCAAAGCCACAGAAGAGTTCTTCAAAAGTCATTCATATTTCAATTTAAAAAAATCTCAGATTACGTTTTTCAATCAAGGTACTTTGCCTGCCTTCGACCTAGATGGTAAGAAATTATATTTGGGTTCAAAAACAGAATTAGTAGAATCTCCTGATGGAAATGGGGGCCTGTATCGTGCCATTAAAGATAATCATATCCTAGAGGATTTTCGAAACAGAAATATCAAACATGTTTATATGTACTGTGTTGATAATGTATTATCTAAAGTTGCAGATCCGGTATTCATTGGTTTTGCGATAAAACATAACTTTCAATTAGCAACTAAGGCTGTGAGAAAGAGGGATGCAAATGAGTCCGTTGGTATTATTGCAACTAAGAATGGAAAACCTTGTGTTATTGAATATTCTGAAATATCACAAGATTTATCGAAGGCAAAAGATGAAAGTGGTTTATTAAAACTGAGAGCCGCAAATATTGTGAATCATTATTATTCTGTTGATTTACTTGAAAAAGAATTAGACAATTGGTGTGAAAATATGTCATATCATATTGCCAAGAAGAAAATTCAAAATTACGAAACTGCTGATGATAAAATAAATTCACCAACTGAACCAAATGGTATTAAATTAGAACAATTCATTTTTGATGTTTTCCCTACAGTTGATATACAATCTTTTGGTTGTTTAGAAGTTGAAAGGGCACATGAGTTTGCACCACTAAAAAATGCATCAGGATCTGCTAATGATAATCCCGAAACAAGTCGTGAAGCATTTATGAAGTTAGGTACATCATGGTTAATAGATGCAGGAGCTGTGGTAAAAGATAACATTCTTGTTGAAGTACCTGGTCTCTTAAGTTATAAAGGTGAAGGTCTGAATAGTTATAAAGGAAAAACCTTCAAAGAAAATAATATTATTTTAGGCGAATAATTTGAACAAAACATTATAAATATTGATTTATTTGTGTAATTGGAGCAATATATATAATTTTTATTCTATTTACATTGAAATATACAATCATACATTAGCCTACGTTATTATAAAATTTTAATTATTTTAACAAATGTAGTTGTTGTAAATCATCGCATCAATTTTTAAGTGTAAAATCTCACGAATATATAGTTTTAAGTATTCGAATCAAATAAAGCTTTTAGCTCATATATGATAGGAATTGTCTCTTCAGATGAATAATTTCTCAGTCTAGAAGGCCTGCTTTTTGAATTGAAGTCATTAATATTCAATGAATTGACATTTATGTCCAAGATATTGGAGGACCTATCCCTTAATAGGCCAAATGATTTTTGTTTTCTTATTTGCTCCTTCACTTTTCTATTTTCAGCGGCAAATATGTTTATTTCTTTATCTAATTTTTGTTTTAACTCCTCATCAGTCATCATATTCGCTTCTGTTTTGAGGCTTTCTACCACGTCAGCATTATGCTGATTAATGTTATCATGATTTAAATCATTTTCATTGCATTGTAGAGGATTTAATGTGTTATAATTGGATCCATCATTTTCAAACATGTCCTCTAAATTTTCTTCTACCTCTATAAAATTAATCCTTTTATTAAGAATATTTTTATCCCAAATATCACTATTTAATTCTTCATCACTGGTGCAAATATTAATAGAGAATCTCTTGTTGACAACCTCCAACTTAGTTTTATCATATTTCTTAGGTGATTTTTTAACATTTGCAACCATGGATTCCCATGCTTCAGATAAACCTATTATATCTTTAGAAATAATTGCAATTTCACCAGCATTATTAAAACTTTGAGTAGATAATCCCAATAGAGCCTTTTCTAATATTTTCGTTTGATTAATTATGTTTATTAAATCAACATTCTTTTTTGGTACAGCTTTGTTAGATTTTTCAAACTTATCTTCCATTTCAGAAATTTCATCTTGCATGTTAACAGAACAATATAATAGATATCTATTCGATACCAAAATATGGATGTATTGTGAAACAGAGTCTTTTATTCGCTGAATAATATTACAAACCTCTTTGACTTTATCTATGAAAGTAATATTTGATTTACTTTTGTCAAAATCATCCTGTAAAAGATTAAATATATTATTCACCTGATTTATAGCAAATGTCTCGGTATCGATATTCAAATTCTTCTCTGTAATAGATAAGATACACAGTAATATTGTTTTTATTAAATAGTTAAATCTTTCTATTTTAGTTTCGATTGTTTCAGAAGGAAGGTTAATATATTCATATAACGTTGAAAGCTCGATGGAATATATTCCAAAATACATTACTAATTCTTGTTTGTCAGTAAATTTTAATAAATCTGTTATAAATGTTGACAACTGAATGAAGTTTAAATTAAGCGTTGAATTCAATATTTCAGTTAATTTATTCAAAGATTCATTGTAACTAGTCTGTGAATTGGTTATGCCAGTTTTATTATTACCTTTTTCCACAACGCTAGTTCTATAATAATCACTCTTTGTTATTGGTTTATAAATAGACAGTTCGTTATATGTATCATAATATTTATGAGTCAAGTCATCTAATTTCTGTAAATGACTCACTAAATGTTTTAAACTCACCATGAACTTATATTTAATGCATTGATTATAAAAATATTGTTGATGTGAGGAAATGTTTATACAAATCAGTATGAAACTTATTGTTTTTAATGAAAAATAATCTTTGTCAGATTTTATGCAAATGTTCGATTTTCTACTTCTCAGCAGAAATTTTAATATACGATTAGAATTAATTAAAGTTCTGGAATACTCAAACGTTCTACGCAATTGGTACGTATCATTTTCGTTTCTTTTATATATACCATATTTTGTATGATATAATTTTCTTGGATTTTTGTTCAGAGATGTTAAATTATTTGTATGAAAGTTTAAAATTGATTTTTTCATATTAAATTGATATCTATAACCTACTGTATCATTTAACAAATTCGAAGTTATAATGGTATACCTGAATTCTTCTAAGAATTCGTTATTTTTCATATTTGGCAATGGATAAAAATACTTTTGTATGATCTGCAACCTATCGAGATTATTTTCGTTATTTTGATTAACTTTCGAAACCTTCTCATCATTTTCTTCAATAAAAGTACTAATTGGGCGATTACGAGGAGAATTATCGTTTAATGTCGAGATGGTCCAATCTGTTACATTTCTTATTTGAGTATAAGGATATGATATTCTACCAAATTCGCTCCCGGTGAGTATTGGGGTTAATTCATCAGAAGGTACATCATATCTTTCCGAATTTATATTATTGTTGTTTAAATGAGTAATTTTTTCTTGAATATTATTTTGATTTATTTTATTATTACCATGGAATTCTTGATCATCTCCATCTCTATAAATTTGTAACCCAGTTAGTTGAAACTTTGGAAATACATTGCTCACTCCCATAATTAAAACAAAGTTAAAATTAGGTTTTGCCTCTCAATATTAGATTTTTATTATCGTTTGATTGAACGACAAAAAAATATTAAGTACGTTTTAAAAAGCCTATGTAAATGAATGCTTGAACTTTTCTTTTAGAAACGGTTGAAAGTTAATTTAACGAAGGTAACTTTTATGTATCTTATAGTAATCGTCAGATATTAACACCTAACTAAATTAGCTACTCTCTAGTTTAATATCAATTGGATTTAATTGACGAAATTAGAATTTTGCTAATCAACTCACTTAACTTTCAAAAATTGTATATCACTGTAACAAAAAATTTATAACGAATAATATAAATTGTGTAAACTTCTCTATATCAATTGCATCAAATATTACAAAATGCAATACTATTGATTTGTATCATATATAGTTGAAAGCATATAAAAAATCAGTAAATAAATAAATGCACATAAAATCAATGGGAATATTGAAACATCAAAAATTACCACAATGTAAACAACCCATTATTTATTGAACAATTAATTAAACTCCGGTGATTACTTAGAGATCAAATATTTTATAACAACAAAAAAAAATATCATTGGCAATGATCCTATTGTTTTTGTTTTAAATTTTTTTGGTAGCTTCATCTTAGTTCTCTTTTTTTAATGAGCACCACAAAATTGGTGTTGATGCGTTTTTCGTTCAGTGTATTATTTTTTTTAAAAAAAAAAATTTAAATTTACTTTTCGTGTCCCTTTTATATGTCATGAAAATAATCTAGTTTTTTCAATATCAAATTTGAGAGATGGGCGGCTAAAATGTATGCAAACCCTATCATACAACTGCCATTAAATGTATATTAAACAATTTATTGATAACTTGAAGAAACTGTTATGCTATTTAAAATATATATTAGATATTTATGCTGTTTTAAATAATGTCGGTGAAACTATCCATATGTAGATGAATGGATTGATGATAATAGTCACACTTGCTATTTATCATCCATTAAATTTTTTGGAAGATTATCTTTATCGAATAGCTAGAAATCATCCATATCAATTTGATTACCTGAAAAGTTCATCAAATCTGTATTCAGATTCAAATCATTATTATTTACATCACTATTATTACCATGTATATTAAACCCAAATGACATATCTAATGAGTCTTTATTAAATACATTGTCATTTATACTAGGATCATAACCTATTATACCATCAATAACACTATCAACTGATTGAGATTCTGGAAAAGATGGTTGATTGGGTATAACAGCAGTCTTGGTTTTTCTTCTTTTCTTTTTTTGATTTGTATCATTACTTTTATTACTCTCGATTCTATTCGAAGTATTTGAAGAAGTTAACTTATTTTTGGATAAATCTTTAGGAGTATTTGAATAAACTATTTCTGGTTTTGGGGAACTATTTTTATATTTATTTGAAATACCAATATCATTATTTGCTCTGATGTTCTCATTAATATCATTGTAGCTATTATTTCTATTAATTTTTGTATTCGTAATGTTCTCTTCACTATTTGAATTATTGAATTTGATAATTGGGAAGTTTGAGGAATGATTTCCTTTATTTATATTGATTTCAGAGTTTCGATTGCTATTTTCCGTGCCATTGATTGTGTTATTTTCACTAATAAATTTTGTTACACTGGTTGGAGTGTTGCTTCTGGAAATTTCTCCTTTCTTTTTAGATTTTTTATTTTCTTGGATTGATTTCCTTTTTGTTTGGCCAATTTTAACCTTTGCTTGTCTTGAATTATCTCCAGAAGTAGATTTAATACTCATATTAGAAGTACTACTGTTGTTTTCTATGATATTACTATGATAAATATCTAAATTAGAATTTGTTTGTAAATTCATTTTATTATTTTGGAGATTTTCTAATTGTTCTTTTGAATATTGTTTCATTTGCATTTTCATTTGTTGTAATTGAAATTGTTCAAATTGTTGTGGTGTTATTTGATTTTGAAATTGTTGGGAAAATTGTTGATTACCTTGACGATTTTGTTGCTCAGCTTTTGATTTCATCATCATTTGCATCATCATCATATACTGATTCCTCATATTTAAATCATTATTATTTACAATATTATTAGTATTACCATTATTAGCAATATTAATTTTGCTAGAATTATCATTTAACATAATATTTTCATTTTGATTGTTAATATTTAAATTGTTATTTGGTAGTTGTTGTGGTAATCTTTGATGATGGTGATTCTTTTTCGAATCTTTTGTTAATACTGCCTTATCTATTGTTTGATTTACATTTTCTTCATGATTATCAGGGTTGTTATTAGGACCATTCTTATTATTTTCAAGTATTTTTCTCTGTAGTTTCATTTGTTTTTCAAAATTGATCATATTGTTCAATTCATCTGAAATAGCTTGTGGGGTTCTTCTATTTACTTGATCCATATTAAATGTATTATCCCTGATTGGATTCTGTTTTTGTTGTTGCGCATACACATTAGGGTTGTCGTTTTGTGTTTGGTTTAATACTTGAAATGATGACTGTGACTTTGAATTCAAATTACCACTAATATCTGTATTACTTTTAATTTTAGCACTGTCTTTACTATTAGTATTTGTTTTATTGGTACTTTGCATCTGCCCCTGCCCCTGCATCTGTTGTTGCTGTTGCTGTTGATTCCTCATTTGGTTCTGTAATTTTGCACGTAACTGTTGTTGAAGTTGCCATTGGTACTGCAATTTTTGTTGATTTAACATTTGATTAGACATATCCATCTTAGGTTCATTATTATTATTTTTATTAATATCGTTAAAATTAACTTGAGATTCAATATATTCATTCATATTTTTCCGTGTTTGAGCTTGAGTCTGAGTTTGAGTCTGAGCTTGAGATGATGGATTTTGTTGTTGTTGAAATTTATTGATATTATTTGAGTTGGTACCAAAATTAACCGTACTTAAAGTGTTTGTTTGAGTTTGTGGTATTATGGATGTGATTTTATCTTTTTTCAAAGTATCAATTTTTGTCAAAGTCTCTAAATCTTGATTATCAATGAAATTATAAACAGTACTAAAATTTTCCCACCATTCTAATAAAAAAGAATTTTCAGAATTCATTAACATTTTTGAAGCTAATAATTCTCTTGGGTTTAAATCATTTTGTAAAAAAGATGACATACGATTTCTAGAAGTCAAATGTTCTTGACTATTTATTTCATTCTCCAATTTGTTTCTTTGATTTTCATTATTATCATTATTATCACCTAAATCATTACCATTGTTTTCAATACTATTATAATTCATTGTTTCATTGAGGTTCCCACTTATATTAATATCATCATGTTCTCTTTTAATATTATTACCAGTCAATAGAGGCACGTCAGCTTCTTTTAAAAATTGTTTTGCAGTCTCTAAATGTTTATGCGTCAACAAATAATTATATATATGTGATAACAATAATTGTTTTAGATTTCTAGCCATGGCATCCGACACAACAACATCGAAATTATACCTTGGATGATTTTGATTTTTCAATGAATCAAAACTCGATTCTTTCTTTACATTATTATTTTTTTCAGCATTGTTGCTGTTGTTATTGTTGTTATTTTTTTTATCATTAAAATTTGGAGATTGTTTATCATCTTGAAAATTATTCAACGTATTCATATTTTAAATTATTCAAATTTGCATATATATATACGATTTAATAGTGAGAACTCGTGGATACCAATTATTTATCGATCGACCTTGGATGGTTTAAAGATCATGTATATATATATATATATGAAGATACCTATATATATCTAATGAGTTTCAGTATCTTGAAAAGCAAAGAATCCCCAATTATATTAGTATACAATCTCATATAATAAATTATATGAATTTGTATATAAAATTGCAATATTATTATTATTAATATTATTATTTTTCCATTCAGTATTTAATACTTACAATTCTCCATAACGAGAAGGAAAAAAAAAAATTTCAAACGGTAATATTAATTCATTGTTTTTTGAATAAGAAAAGGCGAAGGCTGTGTTTTTTTTTTTTACAAAATTTCATATAATTGAAGATGAGAGCGAGATTCACAGGGACTAATGTAATATATTATTAAAGAAAAAGTTACAATTAAACTGTAAGTGTATGAAAGAAAAGAAATAAGTAACAGAGATCGAGCTGATAGTACATACACGTAAATACAAATATATATATATAAGCTAATAATTATATTTAGTTAGTTAACGAACTCAACATTGAAAAATTTTAAAGGGCGGGACTTAATACCAAGATGGATTTCACGTAGAACTGATCTCAGGTCAACAAATCTGAAATTTCGTTAGATGTTATATTCATTGATATCAAGCTCAATTTGCACGCAAAAAATATATATAAAAGATACATCTCTTTCAACCGAATTGCAGTTACCCAATTGTATATTCTCTACTCACTATACATGAATAATTCACCTCATTTCTGATCCATTGTGTATTCATATATATATATATATATATATATATATATATAAATATATGAATATTTACCAAATATTCGTAACTAATATTAATAATACATTTATCTCTCTACATCTATAGACACGATATATAGGAGACAGAGAGTTGTTTGGGGACAATGAGATCTTGGTAGTAATATCGGCACCTGAAATTTCTCAGATGAAAAATTATTTTTTCTCTCTTCTTTCTTTTTGTATATATATATATACTATACGCTAGCAGGAACGCCGTGACAAAAAAAAATGTCTGTGGTTTCCCTGTCCGATGCCGAGAAGTTATTTTCAATGGAAGCGCAGAGAAAAAAGGTGCAGGACTGAATTGTTTATATTTACAACCAAAACAAAGAATCCCTTCCCATCTCTCATTGAGTTTCTCTGATAGCTACCCTTCCTCGACTCCACTTTTCATTTTTGCAAGTAAATTCGCGCATGGTTTTGAATCGAGACATTTATATTGTAGTATATTCGTTGCTAGGTTAATTGTTAGAACAAGGACCCTGGTATGTGTTTCTTCTTGTTTTCTTTTTAACTTTTTCTTTCACTCTAATTTCATTTCTTTATTATTATATACATATAATTATATATATATATATACTTGGGATATACTTTTTTGTTTTATTCTATAAATTCGTCTTCATCGAACTCATCATCAATGGCACCTCCATTACCATCTGATTCGTATTCACTATAATCTGATTCAGAATTATTTTCTATCATCTCTCCGTTATCAAGAACATTGACTTGGACTCTAGATACACTCGTTATTGGGGTGATATTTCTTTGCGAGTGTAATGTTAATCTATCCATATTCATACTTGAAGTAATGCTGACATTGTCTTTGCTCTTATCCTTCCCTTGCAAATCATGAAGCTCATGCTCATAATGATGATTTACGTATGGGTTGTCTTCCATTTTTGGGTCTTCCTTATTATCTACAGTTTCAGATTCTGGGTCAGTGATTGGGGAAGACATTCTAGGTGACGAAAATGCAGAACCCAACTCTAGATAGATTTGGTTACCAATTTTTTCTCTTCTCTTCTCAACAGGACTCTTTTCATAATTTGATGTTCTTTTAAAACTATTTTTATTCTTAGGCGGAGTAACGGGAATTGAGGACTCTTTTGACGAATTCTTACTGTTTTCTTTGATTTTAATAGAAGTGCCATCCTTACTATTGTTAGTAATAGAGACATTTTTATTGATCTTCAATGATCTATCATTTTTCTTACTGGAATTGTTGATCAGGGTCTCAGTCTTTTTATTCTTTAAATATCTGCTATCATTGGAATCTTCACTGATATCAGACAGATCATCTAATTCAGGTAATGGCTCTCTCCAAAAATTGACATCATTATATTTGTCACCATATTGATTATTTCTGAAATATTTGTTAGTGGCTACATTACTAGAGCTTGTAAAACTAGTATCTGCTAATCCATCAGGATTAAAACTGGTGCTTTGATTATTATTGCCTGTATGGTCAGGTTTATTTTTATAATTACCGTTGTTATCATATAAGCTATTGGTGCTTGTGTTATGCATTTCATTATCAATCGAAAAATTAATTGGTGAGCCAAGAGGCATTGATGAGATACTTCTGGAATCAAAATCATTATTCCTAACTGGAGGAAAAAATTGGTCGATTAATTCATTGATGTCAACGTATGAACTCCTATATCCAGCTAACTCTAATAATTCCATATGTACTTCACCTTCAGGGTTAATAGTGAATATACGTGAACTTGGGATCCCAACTGTTCTGTATGATAAAGCATCGGTAATTCTATTTCCGAAGCCTGCAACGAAAGGTGTTGGTTTAAAATCATCTTCAAGCTTATTATCCAGATCAAAATCTGTATTACCATCTTGCTTAACGCTGGAATGATACTCTTCATATTTATCAATATAAATAGATCTAATATCATTCAAACATGCTATTTTAAATAATTCCGGTTTCTTTAATATAACTTCTCTTCTCAATGCTGCCATAGTTCTATCAGGTGACAAGATAACTGGACCATTGGGTAGCTTATAACCGTTTTGTTCAACAGATTCTAAGTAACTTCTTGTAGAATCAGATTGGCCTGAGCTTCTTGCTGTCAAATACATGATGTTATACCCGTTTCTTGAGATTTCAGAGAATAATTTTGCTACACCAATATGTGTCCAGTCTTTACCAATCATTGTCATTACATGCCCGAGAGCATCGGATTTTGTTATAGTTCCATCTATATCACTAATGACAATTGGAACATCCCACCTCCAAACAAACAATTTTGATTTTACTATTGCCTTGCCTTTATCTACAGAAAATTCTAAGTCGTTTTCACCATATCTTAAATTCAAACATTTTAATTGATCACTAGTTAGTCTAATTGTTCTTATATAATGTTCATCATCGCCTGTTTTTGGATATCCGTTATTTTTGTCATCTGTACCAGTATTTGAACTATTTACCGTATTTGTATTAATGTCAGAATCTGAGGTGTACTCTTCTGTGCTAGGTGAAACTATTGATGGACTGGTGAAAGAACCCGTCGAATTGTAATCAGAAATCGAAGTTGCAGAAGGAGATACTGAGGTAATTGAATCGGTTGGATTCATTATTCTCAAGTTACCATTTTTATCTTCTGTCATTATATTAGATAAGATATATGAATCTCCAAGTTCTTCCTGTAATAACTTCTTCAATTTTTCATCTGTATCATGCATTTTTTCATCATCAGGTTTATAACCTTCAATATCTAATACCAAATCTCCATTGTAATCTATCTTACTTGGTATATTTATATCTGTTAATCTTTTATTAATGTTTACTATTTTTGGTGATGTCGGAATTGATATATTCGAATCAGTATTTGAAGAATCTGTTTCTAATTTGGAATTTAGCGACCGCATATTTATATCTAGAAAGTCTGGCTCTTCTAACACAATTTTCATTCCATTCTTATCCAATATATGTGGTGAATCATTGTTAGAATCAAACGAGTTCGGCGAATGAGGAGGACTACTTGTTGCACTCACCACAGGAGATGAAAGTAAATCAACTGGTATGTCATTTATATCTGAATTTGTTGTAAAGACAAAATATGCTTCACCATTATCACTCAATTTCATTGGTATATTGGTTGACTGACCATTTACTATAACTTGAACCTTCTTTTGTGAAGGCTTTAAAATGCGGAATTTACCAAATCTTACATGGAATGGTGAACACGCCAGTGAACCGTCTGGATGTTCAACAACTATAACGTCAATAGCCCCAGACAGTGTAGCTGGATTAATTGAAGACCAATTTTTGGAGACAGCACCTATTGCTCTCCCAACGTACTGCATGATATGATCTGTAGCTTTCTACTGTATTCTATTTGATTTGTATCGTCTATATTTGTGTTGCTACTGATATGCAAATAAAAATATATGAAACCATGAAGAAAAAATTAAACACTCAAATAATATATATATCGTAATAGTTTATTCTTTATTTAAAACATTATAAATAAATCGGTAAATGATTAGATAACTTACCCTTTTCGATTAATTATTAAATAATTGTGTTGAATAATTACATACAAATAACTGGGTCAATCAAAATTGAATTTTTAGATATCCCGATAATTCGAATTTTGAAAAAAAAATTAAACATTGTTATAATAATTGAACAATTGATGAGTACATAAAACAGCATAGAATTAACATTTAAAACATTACAGCAAAGGTATTATGAATTTGTTGGACTATATTTTCAACTATGGTTCTTTGGTATGATTCAATACTCCTGTTGCATAACTACAATAGTTTCGTTTCAAGACATTTTAAATATGTAAAGCATTGGATATTAAATGAATATAACTATACGCATCTGTAACCAAGTTCTTAATATAGCATGATTTTAGCACACACAAAAATACATATATCTAATGAAATACATAAGATAATCTTATTTTATTTAACTTAAACTCATTTATGCAGTATATACAATGTCTTATATTTTGTTTTTGTCTTATCTTGTATTTGTTGTTAATACGTAAAAAAAAAACAAATTAAAATAATTTTTGTCAATGGTTTAATATTAGTTACTTGTTTTCTATGTGGATTCAATTTAGCTTTTCTGTTGGATGGATAGTTTTGTTAAGAACTCTCAGCAACATTTGATATAATAACAAGCAAATACTACTCTGGACACTTGTCCATATAAACCTAGGGCCAACACCACTAAAATAGCCACGAACACCTTCAGTTTTGTAAATTATACTCAGACTCTTAAAAATACTGTTCGATAATGCAGATTGGTTCTTAGATCTAACATGGTTAATATATTTTTGTGAATCAGTTCCGTTTGAAGATGTTAGTTGTGTTTGAATTCTTGTCTTTACTACATCAAGAGGTGTTGTTATGATCCCCGCCAAACCACCGGCGCTTGCACCAGTAAGAATCTCACTCATGATGGACAAATCTTCTTGTTCAAGAATATTATTATGGTTGAATTTCTTTCTTTCAAGTTTGTATGCTAATCGTCTAAATTCTTCGTAAAATGTAAATTGTAAAGCACTAAATGGAAGATCTCTTGCTAATGTTGCTTTATAACCAAAAAATAAAGCAGAATAGCGTTCCATTTTAACAACTGTCTTAATAGCATCCCTCAGGTTTTTGTAATTATAACCTGAATAAAAATGTTTATTGTTATAGGAGCCTTGAAGCTGTAATCTTGTTTTTAACACTTCCGATGGTACATACACTATGCTCGATACTAAATCACCTAAAAATCCAGATAATAGATATGCTGTGGTTGGATTTAACTTATATTCATTTACCATTTTCCTTTTAGAATATTCATACGTCCCGAAAAATATAGCAGCGCTAGGAAATGAGCCCAGCATGGCGGCACTATATCCACCATAAAGTCCCCTAAGAACACCTTCTTCTATTATAATAGTTTTATATGCGTTAATCATATTTCTGTATTTTAAAATAAGTGGTGCTCCTTGTTGCCTAGTTTTAACAGTATCCAAGGAGTGCATGACCGAATCACCGATAGCACCACCTAAACCGCCCGCTAAAATATTTTGAATCAATGGACGTTCATTAGTCTCTGGATTCGACTTATCATCATTGCTTAAATATTCATCATTGTCATTTCGATTATTATCTTTCGATTCATCATTTAACGATGAATTCGGAGAATCTTGGTGTTCTGGGTATGGGGGTAGCGAATGTAAATTTATATACCATGGAATATTTAAATTCATCATTTCATTAATCAGTTTTAATTCTATATTATATTTTAATTAAAATATTGTTCAATTGGGTGAGAAAATTAATACCAGCCATACACAATTAATGACTTGTATATACTTGTATATACTTGTTTAACTCAAATGAAAGAATAACCACAATACTTTGAAAGGTAACAATGCAATTGCAATACTAATATACTTTTTTAAGCTGAAATGCAAATTATGATTTATGTCTGTCTCTTTTGATTTTTCAATTTACAGAAGTAACCTGCTGTATTAAACAAATTTTCTAGGATGCCAGACAATTCTTTTGGATTTCTTTTATAGAATTAATTCAGATGAAGAGGTGATATTTCCTTGTAAAGATGATCAATTGATCTATTTTTGTATTTAGCAAAGTGATAATTTTAATGCACACAGTTAATATCCAAAATATTTTGTAAACAGTATTGATTTAATCTCTAATCCTAATCATTTGATATACAAATTACTTCTATATGTAGATGCCACTTATTTACAAATTCTCTCAGCTTATTTTTTTCAAAATTGAAAAAAGTTCCAAAGAATCAAACAATTCGATAAATTTCAAAAATAACGTATCGTAGTATCTCATGAAAATAGTGTGACTAGATATCTTTGAATAAGTTAACCTTCATAACCAAATCAATTTCCATTATCTATATCTTCTATATATGTACTTTTTTAGCAAAATATTCAATTGATATATTTTATTTGGTCCTAGTTTTACTTATAAATATCATGTAAGTAAATATTTGGTCCTTGTTAACTTAGCTATTATATCAAGGGAATGTCTAACTACTGTTTCACTAAATGCAAATTTGAATGATAAATATATAAAAAATAAATTACTGTTGCAAATATGTATTCAATATTAAAATGTCATAAAATTAATAAAGTAACTTCTAATAATATAATATCACGCATACAGTGTTATAAAGTTTTATCAATTGAAACTTCATGCGATGACACTTGTGTCTCTATTATAGATCGCTATAATAAGTTGAAACCACCAATATTAATAAATAATTTAAAAGATACATTATCGAGTGCAGAAGAAGGTGGGATTATACCAACTAAAGCTCATTTACATCACCAACTAAAAATTGCGAAGTTAACAAGAAGAGCACTCAATGAAGCAAATAATCCTCAAATCGATTTGATTTGTGTTACAAGAGGACCCGGTATGCCCGGATCATTGTCTGGTGGTTTAGATTTTGCTAAAGGTTTGGCTGTAGCATGGAACATTCCTTTTGTTGGTGTTCACCATATGCTTGGTCATCTTTTGATTTCTAGGATGAAAAATAATGGTACTGAAGTGAAATTCCCAATGATAAGTCTATTGGCAAGTGGCGGACATACAACAATGGTATATTCGAAAAATATTTTAGATCATGAAATTTTATGCGACTCATTAGATATAGCGATCGGTGATTCCTTGGATAAATGTGGAAGAGAAATAGGTATCAAAGGTAATATGATTGCGAAGGAGATGGAGAATTTTATAAACGGCGGTGCTAAAAGTATTGATTTAAGCACCATAGAAGAACACAATAAGATTATTTTACCTAACCCACTGAAGAATAGCCCTAAGAGGGTCGATGCCCAGGCTTTTTCATTTGCTCCATTCATAACCGCCGTAAGAACCCATCTTGCTAAACACCCTTTACAAATTCATAGCACTGAGGAAAAGAGAATTTTAGCATTTCAAATACAGGAATCCTCTTTTGCTCATGTTATTACAAGAATGAGGAAAGTTCTAGATTTAAATAAGGATAAACTGCAAGATGTAAAGACGTTTGTTTGTTCAGGCGGGGTGAGTGCCAATAAAAGACTTAGATATTTATTAGAAAAAAATTTTGGTAACGATTTTGAATATATCCATTATCCTGATCTAGATTTATGTTCAGATAATGCAGCTATGATAGGATGGGCTGGAATAGAATTATTTGAAACCCATGGTTTAACAACAGATTTAGAAGTAACACCGATTCGAAAGTGGCCCTTATCTGATATCATGAAACCCGGCGGTTGGATAAAATCTTGATCGAAACTTCTCTAAATTACATTTTACTCATAAAGTTTACCATGCATTTCTTTTTTTTCCAATTTCACAATTAATATAACACTTGTAAATAAATTTAACGTAATGATAATGAATACATAGAGATGAACTCTCTGAAAGGCTTCTTACTGTTCCTCTTGCTGAATCACCTCATCAATATAATTCATATACTCTCTTAACGCGCAACAAAAATATCAACATCAAGAAATAAAAATTACACGAGGTGAAAAAAAATAATAATAGTATGTAAAACAATTAGCCGCTATACAAAGTCCAAGTAATGATTAAACTACTTTAGTAAAAAGAATTGTAATGTTCAATAATTCTATGTTTACTTGATAAGTGAACTATTCATCAATATTTCAAAAACAACTTATTTATTCAAAAAATCTGTACTCAGAGCAGTTATTAAATTCTCAGACCAAGGTTTTGCATAGGTGTAAGAGACATTGGAAATTATGGGACCTAGAATTAAAGCTCTGGATGAGACTGTAGTTAATAAGATTGCAGCTGGTGAAATTATTATTTCACCTGTTAATGCTTTAAAAGAAATGTTGGAAAATTCGATAGATGCAGGTTCTAAGAATATTGATGTTATTACTAAGGACGGTGGAATTAAACTATTACAAATAACAGATGATGGTTCTGGAATTGAGAAGGATGACCTGCCAATATTATGTCAGCGATTCACCACATCTAAGTTGAATAAATTTGATGATTTAAAAAGTATTGAAACATATGGTTTTCGTGGTGAAGCTTTAGCGAGTATCTCACATATAGCTAGGGTTACTGTAACGACTAAAACCAAAGAGGAAACATGTGCATGGAAAGTATCTTATGCTGAAGGGAAGATGCTTGGTGAACCACAACCCACTGCTGGAAAGGTGGGTACTACAATACTGGTTGAAGATTTATTTTATAACATGCCATCTAGATTAAGATCATTACGTTCAGCTAATGAGGAGTATTCAAAAATTGTGGATGTAATGGGAAGATATGCAGTTCACGCAGATACAATTGGTTTCTCTTGTAAAAAATTAGGTGACTCAGGTTTTATTCTATCTATTAGGCAGAATACGAAATTAAAGGACAGGGTACGAATAGTGTTCGGTAAAAATGTCTCAACTAACATAGAAGAATTTTCGATGGAGGATAATTTCAAACTCGATTTAAAATCTGTTTCAGGTGAAATTAGCAATTTGAACTTCGTAATGAAAAAATCAGTAACTCCAGTGTTTTTTATCAACCATAGATTAGTGAGTTGTGATCCTCTCAGGAGATCATTATACCAAGTATATTCCAATTACTTACCTAAAGGAACAAAACCTTTCATTTATCTAAGTTTATTAATAAAACCAGAGTCCATCGATGTAAATGTTCATCCAACAAAGAGAGAAGTTAGATTCCTAAATCAGGATGAAATTATTGAAGAAATTTCATCGAATTTAAATTCGAAGTTAAGTTCATTGAACACTTCAAAGACTTTTAAGACAGGAAGTTTAATTAATAAACAAAACATTGATTTGATCTCAGTTAAATCTAATGATAAAAGCATAAAATTAACGCCCGATCAAACTAGTAAAAAAGTTTATGAACACAAATTAGTGAGAACAGATGCCAACCAGAGCAAGATTACTCCATTTTTGAAGCTACCAAATAATACAGAGAATATTAAATTTTCTCAACCAAGTAATACCCCAACAAAAAGAAAAGTAATTGATGTTGCAAATCTAGACTTAACGCAATTTACCAATAATGATCAAAATAATTTTAAAACCTATGTTTCTGATATCAGTAAAACAAAGGTTACAAAACAATTAAAAATAAATGACGACACTGAGAGGGAATTTTATTTGAATGATGGTACAACTTTAGAAGGAAGCACCAAACAGAATGACACAATCACTAATCAGGATGAAAATGAAGATAATCTAACTTCTGAAACCAATGAGGAGCAGGTACAGACAAATTTAATTGAAAATGATATTACAACTAACAACTCAACAATGGATAGTCATAATAATTCAGATTATAACATTATAGATAAAGACAGAACAGAAGTTAATCTATCAAGTATTAAACTTTTAAAGGAAATGGTTGAAAATTCCACACATGGCGAATTGACAAATATATTTGCCAATCTCACATACGTAGGACTTGTTGATTCAAGGAGAAGGCTTGCCTCTATACAGTATGATTTGAAGTTATTTTTAGTTGATTATGGTGCAATTTGCTACGAATTATTTTATCAAATTGGATTAACCGATTTTGCAAATTTTGGAATAATAAATCTTGAAACAGATGATGAAAACTCCCTAATGATATATAATCTTTTAAAATCCTTTGAATTTTTAAAAGAGAATGAGATTTCTATCAAGTCTATTATTGAACAATTCATTTCCATGAGTGAAATGTTAGAAGAATATTTTTCGATTAAAATCGAAATTATTGGTGAAGATAAGACAGATTATAGAAGAGCTAAACTTCGATCTTTACCATTGTTATTAAAAAACTATGATCCACCTTTGTCAAAACTTCCTTTTTTTCTATATAGGCTTGGTACTAAAGTCAATTGGAATAACGAAGATGAGTGTCTTGATGGGGTATTAAAGCAGATTGCCCTATTCTATACTCCCGAAATACTTGAAGAAGATGTTGACAATGTATCTGAGGATGCCACAGATGAAGAAAAGCAAACTAGAATTTTAACTTTTATAAAGAAGAAAGACGATTTAGCGAATACATTAGAAAATGTTATTTTCCCTTGTATTAAGAGGAGATTTTTGGCCCCAAAGGTGCTATTGAAAGATATTGTAGAAATTGCAAATTTACCTGGTTTATATAGAGTATTTGAAAGATGTTAAATATATGTATATGCTAATTATTTAGTTAATACGAAGATAAATCACCTTCTGCGTCATCAAGAATGATACTTTTAATATTATATTTTGATTCAAATTCAGACACAATATATTTGATGGTGTCACTTTGATTTTCTAATGCGTTGTCGTTGTCATAATTATAATCGTTTATTAAACCTTCATAGAGTGACTCTAAATTTGTTGAATTTATTACGTTTGGGATTTTGTGATTTAATGAGTTTATTGTACCTATATCATTTTGTAATATCATCATTGTTGGATTTTTCAATATATCATGAGAATCAATAATTTTAACTTTGCCCCATAATTGAATT
Organism: Tetrapisispora nanseiensis; assembly: GCA_030568035.1. NCBI lineage: Eukaryota > Fungi > Ascomycota > Saccharomycetes > Saccharomycetales > Saccharomycetaceae > Tetrapisispora > Tetrapisispora nanseiensis. Next base: position 221,838 of record JAJLTH010000004.1, on the reverse strand, counting down.
ATCTTGTCAAGCTTTTCTACTAATTGGATGACTTTATGAAGATGTGGATTCAAACTTGAAGGCAATGACATTAACAACTCATTAAGATCCAAACAAATTTCTTGAATCTTATGGCTTTCGGTTTCATTTTCAGTTATCAATGCTACAAATTTTTCAAAAGTAAAAAATGTTATAATTTTTGAAAGAAATAATAAAACAATTGGTGATCTATTGAAATGCTGATTCTTCGTCTTTACAATTTTCACCATTGACGAAATTATAATGCTGGTATGATAAATCATTTTATCTAATGAGGATGATGATGTTGTTCTATAATAAATATGGTACATCCTATGTAGTTTCCACTTGATTGAATGTATTAAAAACTTCAATAAGAATTTTTCAAATTTTGTATTTATCGAGATATGAGTTTCGTTAACATTTGAGTTTAAGAAAACGTTAATGTTTTTATTTAAATTGTCAATATTTTTATTAATTGCCTCTAGTGTTTTCAATGTTGGTTTTTTAGATTCTTTATTATATGTTGATATGTCTTTATCAATTGATAATATCTTCCAAAATATCAAATCGAAACTGTCGTCATCTTGAAAAGCATCTTCTTCGTTTGCCAACGTAGTGGTATCATTAGTGAGTGAATTTATCTCATTGTGTATAGTAAATTGTTTTGTGAAACGATTTGATTGTAAATAATCTATGGATGCAAATTTGTACCAAATTTTATTTGTTGTTAATTTGATTAATTTCAAATTAATTGTATTCTTATTAGAAATATCATTAAAATTCAATTGATTTAAATTTTTTTTATAGTATTTAATTAAGTTCAATGCTGAAACCAACAAGTTATTAAACAATGAAGGTTTCTCATAAATGAAAGTTGTATTTGACAGGACCGCGATTATCTGTAAATAGACGACGTCCAAATCGTTCATGAATGATGCATCATATAACGAATCCACGATAAATTTAATTATCGAATTAAATAATAATAATTTATCAACGTCCAATATTTTTGCAAATGTTTTGTCATCCATATAGTAAATGGATAAAGAAATTAATGACCAAATTAATAATTTATTTTTTGAATGATCATTTATCTCTAATGCAATTGGTAAAATTTCATATAATTCAGTTATATCATGAATCACTCCAAAATATAAACACCCCAAATGAGTTACTGAATAATCTAAGAATTTATAACAAATATCAATATCAAATAAGGTTAGGAAAGATTGTAATTGTTGAGGATCTATTGAAGATGTGTCGATAGTTTTAAATAAACCTGTATCGATGACAATATCTTCATATTTCAAATAAAAATTAAATAATTTATAATCAATAACTAAATGGTTTGAATCGTTTGAAATAGCATCTTCATTATTATATTGAATACATTTATCTTGTAAATTTCTCTTTATACAATTTCTGCAAGGTATCAGTCGATCACATTTGATTTTTCTTCTATTACATTCATTGCAAACATTTCTTGATTTATAAGAACCTAACATAGTACGATGTTCAGGAGAGTTGATCCATAACAATATGTCAATATATATATATAAATAAATGTGTGTGTCTGCAACTATATGTATGATTCTTCTTTGATGGTGATGAGTTTTAAATATTGTTGTTGGTATGTAGAATATGTTTACCTACCCCATCACCATATCATTATTCACGAATCCACATTTTTGCAGTCCTCAATTCAATCCCTAGTCGCAGCATTTAAACAGCTATGAAACAAAAAATATAAAATCCTATCACGTGGTAGAACCACATCACTCCCTGCCATTTGTTTTTACCCGTCCATCACCAAATGTTACATAATAGAAAAATTTATAATAACCGCAAGAGAAACATACGTATGAAATAGATATATATATATATATATGTATATATCATAGTAGCCTACCCTCTTAACACATCCCTTCCGCATGTTCTTCAAACACTACTGTAGGTGTGTACCCTTTATATTCGGTTTTTCTGTTACGGTCTTTCCCTTTCTACCGACCCATTCACATTCTGTAACTAATCATAATAATATAAATGATTGGGAATAGTAATTAAAATCCGTACATGTGACAAATCCTTCAGCACAGAGAGAGAAAAAGAGAGAGGGGGTGGGGGGTTGCACTGGGTGAAAGACAAGGGCTTTTAATATTAACATACATACAGATATTACCACCACATTTTGATTTGTAAAGTGTTTAAAACATTGTATTTTCTTTTTTATTTTAATTTCGGTGTTGCTACTGCTTCCCCCTCCCCCTCCAAAAAAAAACTTCTAGATAAACACGCAGTTTAAGATAAAACTACCACCATCCAACACAAATAAACAACATTTTCCCATTCGAATAACTACAACAATGAACCCACTGTATTGTATTGTACAAAAACAAAATTGTAGGCAATGTGGGTATTTTTAACAGTAACAAGGTATCGTCTCTGCGGTGTTTTCTGCACGGTGTTATTTGAACATGTCTCTCCTTACTAGCAAAACAAGGTGCCCATGTTTCTTAGTAGAACAAGAATCAATCAAAATCGTGATATCATCGATCTCCTAGAAAGAGATATACACTCACAAAGCCAGAAGAAACACACACCTTTCTCTTGTCTCTACAAATAAAGCCCACGAGAGCGTACACATACGTGTACACGTCGTGCATGGAAAAACTATTGAACAATTATTCTTGATCATTATAACACGCAAAGAACTGGAAGTAGACACACATACATATAATGGCCAACATCACATCGTAGAAGAAGAAAAAACCAAAAAAAAAAAAGAAAAAAAATAAAAGATACATTGGATTTAGTATGTTAACTTGTCGTACGGGTGGGTTTCCTTCTTCATTATTTTTTTATTTTTCATTGTTTCTTTTTTTTTCCTCCACTTCTCAGTACGCTTGTTAACGTGTGTGTTTATCAATGAAGAATTCGATCAATTTTTCATGCTACCGTTGCTCTCCCCCAAACTCACAAAGGAAAAAGCTGCATAGAAAAAGAAGAAAAAACACAGAATGAATGGATTCGTTCTATTCTTCGTCTACCGTGCATGAAAAACCAAGAGAACTGTGAGAGAGTGTCTATGAGAGAGTGTCTGTGTCTATGGCTGTGGCTGGGGCGTTCTGTCTGTATTCAACATATCTCAACCAACATCTTTTCAGTCATGCTCTGCACGGAAACTCTGACCCATTCTTTGTTCAAATGTATTGCACTTGTATCCTCGTGGGAGAGAATCTTGAGTCTGTCATTTTTTGTTTTTTTGCCTTCTCCCGTTCGTCTCTCTCATCCCCCCCCCCGCCCCACTCCGAGTATCCCACGCAAAACACAACAAAAAATATTATCTGAAATTTGTATCCTTTGCCTCTCTCTTATAAAAGAAAAGATTTAATAGTAGATTATCATTGATACCCATATTACACCATAAATGAAATAATACTCTTCGTTCGACACAACAATTTGTTTTCTTAACAAACAAATTGATTTTCAAGAAATTTTATAACTAGTTTATACTAAATGATTAAATATTTATAAACATATATATAAACATATATATATATATACTTCGTTTGTTGATTACCAATAGTCAATTCATATCTGTAAACAAAGCAACCAGCAGTGATATACAATACCCCCCCCCCCCTCTACAAGCGCATATTAAAAGGAATACCTTATTGCTCATATTGTAACTATATTTTATTTGAAATTAATCTATATTGTCAGTTTACGGTTTTTTAAAGTTTTTTTTTTGGTTTTGGATTTTTTTGGTGTATCTTTTTTTTTAAAGGCTTTACAGATTAATTCATTAAAACAAATCTTTTGAAAGAAAAAGAAGAAAAAAAAACAATTAAATACAGATTATTGTAGAGAGTAAACTAAAATCAATATATATATATATTCATATCCATTTACATTACAAAGACACACACTCTCTCTCACGCAAAACACATACACACGTTGAAGGAGCAAAAATAAAATAATATAGTGTGGGCGTGAAGACGATGAATGACTATCAATACTACATGACTAGTCAGAAGGATACTTCAGATTCTCAACAAGATAAGAGGAAAAGGACAAGGGCAAGAGGTGAAGCCCTTGATGTTTTGAAAGCAGAATTTTTGAAAAATACTAATCCTTCTTCAAAGAGAAGGAAAATATTATCAGATATGACTGGTTTGACGGAAAAAAAAATTAGAATATGGTTTCAAAATAGAAGAGCCAAAATGAGAAAAGATGATAAATCAACTTTCAATAACACACAATCTTCTTCTGGAAAAACTGTAACCACAAGAAATCATAACGATGTAAATAATCATACAAGTTCAGGTACAACTGCAACTTCATCGGCTGTCACTGCCAATATGACCACCACCACAACAAATTCAACTTATTCCAATGAAATTAATAAAAATAATGTACAGTTAACTTTCGATTCAATACCACTGACTTCAAATAATAACTACTATTTCGTCGATGTATGCTCCATTACTGTAGGAAGTTGGAATAGGATGAAGAGTGGGACTTTGAAGAATAAAAATCCAAATGAATTGATACTATCTTCAGTGTCTGGCTTAACAAATTTGTCACCAATATCAATTAATAATTTAATATCTGATAAAACAGATTTGATTGTATTGATCTCTAAAAAAAACTATGAAATCAATTATTTCTTCAGTGCAATTGCAAATAATACAAAAATTTTATTTAGAATTTTTTATCCAATCAATACAATAACAAATTGTTCTCTAGTATTAGAATCGGATGATATAATAACAAATAAAAAAAATTCTAAGAATTATAATAAAAATGATCCTAAATTAGGTGAATTAAAAATATCTTTATCTAGATCACCAAATTTTGCAGTTTTCTTCTTAGAACAACAAAATCAAGATAATTTGAATTCGAACCAATGGTCCATTTGTGAAGATTTTTCAGAAGGAAGACAAGTGAGCGATGCATTCATAGGAGGCTCAAATATACCGCATGTCTTGAAAGGTTTACAAGACTCTTTAAGATTTATAAACTCATTGATTTTAGATTACAATTGCACTAACATCAATTTGAATCAACAGCCCGCTATTAACGCATATCAAAATCAATCGCAACAGCATTTACTCTATCCAACACAATCTCAACAGTCTCAACAATCTCAACCACAGAGAAAACAATATATACAACAGCAACAACAACCACAACAACCACAACAATCAAATGTAATATCAAGGAATCAAGTACCATTAAATGTATACAATCAACCACAATCATCACAACAACTTTCGTATTTCCAATCTCCATCCCAACAATATCAACCAACTTATTTGAACCCAAGAAACCAAGCATTTATTTTCGACAACAACGAAACTACAAATATAATAGGGAACAACGTTCAAGATTTAAATAGTTATCCAAACATGATTGATACAAATTCAAGCATACCTGATTTGAATGACAACCAATTGGGTTTAAATTTACAACAACCACAATTGTCTCATTCGAACATCCAACAGCAGTATGATTTTGCAAATAATAATAATCTTTCAAATCCATCTAATGTTAATATCAATAATAATACTGGCAACAACAATAACAACAGTAATAATGACAATGTGCTAATGAATACTCCAGATTTCTTTAGATCGACTTCGGAAATGCAAATGAATATGAATTTTAATAATAATTCAAATAACCACGACAGCAATGTAATAAATAGATGGTTATAGAAGAATAATATAGCCCTGCTGAGAAGAAAATAAATTTAAATATCCTAACATGTTAGTTTTATCATATATATAAAATGATCAACATTAATTAAGTGTTTTACACTTTTTTGTAATTTATACTACATATAAATATATCTCTGTTTCATAAAATTAAAGTATATAAGAATATATGTATATTTGTTTATTAATTTAACCATGATAGGCAACTAAGTATATATTACCTAGTATCTAATTGATGGAATAATACCTGAATAGAATAAATTATATTAGTTTATAGATAACTAAAAAAAATTTGTTTATATATTTATACCAATTGTAAGATCATTCTTCGTTTCTATATTCATCCATGTCATTATTATATTCTCGTAGATCGTTATCTTCATCGTCATCTTCAATTGATGCCCCAGAATCTTGGCCATTTTCGTCATCATATAATAGCGCAGTATGTTCATTTTGATATGAATATTTAGGGGGCTGTGAAGTAAATGAATCTAATACAATGGGTTCACCGTTGATAAATGACTCATGATTAGGAGATACACTATATTCGAAGCTTGGTGGAGGTGGTAATAGTTCGCCATTTTCATCTAAAATATCATTTTGGATGATTGACTCTCCCTCTTCATCACTTTCATCACTATCTTCATGAAATTCAGATTGATCAGCATCATCTTCACAACCTTCCAACAATGTGTCGTCACCATAATTATTATATGAGGGTGGAGGTAATTTTATACCGTATGCTTTCGCAAATCCCCATTTTTTAACATTAGCCTCTATGAAAACAAAACCACTGGTTCCTAAATTAACATGTATCTTACATGGTACATTGGAACCAACAATTGGATACAAGTATTTAAATTTCCAACCTTTGATATGGCCACCTACATCCTTCTCATTTAATTTTTTACCATTTCTTGTAAAAAAAACAGTCCCGCTGTTGGTTCTATATCCTATACCAATTACATCACCTCTTTGGCACTTAGGAAACAAATTTTTCAATTCTGGTTCAACGTCAAATGGATTATTAAATCTTCTTGCACCATTTGAGTCGTATGCAATGGAATGATGATGTCTGCCAGGAAGTCTAAAGTATGGATATGGAGATGTTGCTAAACCAAATGATATTAATTCATCATCTTTTAGTTCAAAATTGTTATCTTGATTCGAATTGTTTAATTCATAAATTTTAAATTCGCAGTAGTAAACTCTGTTTAAACGTGGTATAGGTAAATTTGTTTGCACTGATGCATCAAAATTATAATTTAAAAATTCTATCTCTGTTCTATTTGAAATTAGAACGGTGTCATTGGGAAGATTGATATCGGGATTGAAATACCATGCACTAGCTCCTTCTTCTTTTATATAATTTTTTGTTTGTTCATTTATAATTGGATCTTCATAATCATCTATACCAGTTACATCATAATTTTGATTGTATGGAATTATCAAAGGTGGATTCGACTTTATGTACTCTTCACCTTGTCTGAAATAGAACTGTTCTTCAATAGGCATGTTATTTGTTTTAAATATAACATCATCGTCATTTTCATTAAATAAAACACTTGGCCATCTCCTGTTCATTTCTTTTATGCTATATTTGCCTTTCTTTTTACCATCTCTATTTCTCCTATCTGAAGCGCCATCATTTGCAGTATTTAATAAATTAGAATGAATAAGCATATTTCTACCAGTAGAAACGTCGCCATTCAAATCCCTTTCCAAATCAAGATCGAATTGTCCTAAATTTGGGTATAGTGAAATTCGATCATTTGAACGATGCAGTCTCACGAAAATATATCTCACTAACAGCAATATACTTGTTAGGATCAAATATGACACCAACATGATGAAAAAGGAGTACAATATTAATTCACCTCCTAAATCATCTTCATCCTCATACATATAGTTATGTTTGTCCTGGGCATTATTTTGAAGTTCGTCAGAACTAAAATCATGTATAATCATTATATCTCGTTGATTGTGTAATGCAATGAATGTGTGTGTATATGTATTAGACCTTTAAGAAAAAGGGATCTCAAAATAAAATATGAACCAAGAGTTAGAACTTAAAAATTCAGAACTCTGTTTCAAAATAGTTAAACCAATTAATCCAATATAATAATAATATATTACCGCCTGTAAACTAATAAGAACTAAAGATAGAGCAGTTCGAATCTTTGCCACGATAATAAATTAGTTAATCTCGACTGGCCTGTTTTAAGGTGGCAATCAAATCAATAACTATTTTTAAAAGTAAATAGTGTCCTAATGCAAATACACAAATTATCTTAAATACAAATAAGAATATAAAACCAATACGAAAAAATAATCTCCAACAAAATGTTTTATATTTATATATCTTCATTTTACATTAAAGTAACTCAATTTTATGAATATCTCTTCTTAAGGAAATTTTAATGGTAACTTAATTAATTAGTGTGATTCAATTAAAGAAAGAAGTCCCAGTTCTTTTTTTTTCTTCATTACAATATATTTTATTTATTCACGCGTGAATTTTGTGAGCACATAAAAGAGAAAAAAGGAAAAAAAGAGAGATGATGATGAGTTCTGTTACGGGAGGCTAAGGAAGGTTACTACTTATCTGCTATTAATGGTTAGTATAATTTGAATAAAAACAATTTATGTATTATTCGATATTTAATAACAGGATATAACGATTAGATTTCTGAAATATATTTTAATATATCTAATTACACTTTATCTTTTTTTTTTTGAAAGCTCTCTTTGTGACGTCTGGTATTAGCGTCATTAGGCAAAATAAATAATAAAAAAAAAAACACATCTAATAAATTTATTATATAATGTTTCCATATGTAATTCTAAATAATACTTCTTGAATCTCTGAATCGTTCATATATTTGATCGATAAATACTCTCTTAAATCAGTAAATTGGCCCTCCTTAACGTATTCTCTTAAGATGAACTCTTGTGCGTTAGTATCATATTTTAAATTTAATATTTGTAATGACTCTAATAATATCATATTGTTAAAATTGATAGCATCATCATCTATAATATCCAAATACGATATTATTGATTGATAATTATATTTAAATTGTCTTAGTCCGAATTTATTAAATACATTTAATTTCAGTATGTTTTCTGTAAAATATTTGACAATAGAGTTAATAATTTCATTTCCAATGGATAATTTAATGCTCTCATCAATATCTAAATTTTTTACTTGCGAGTTTATATTAGTAACCAATTTGACCGTATTAATTAATTCATTACTTAAATTAATATTCTCAGAATCACCAAATTCTGTTATACTGCTCCATGTACCGGATGAAATTTTGAAATACTTCAATAATGATTCTTTTAATAACTTTTGTATTCTATAAATGATTGATTTTTTGACATCGTAATAAATGTTAGTCTCAAACTCAGTAATGCTGTTCTCAAAAACAGAATTAATTTTCTCTTCAGTGGATGTATTTTTTTCATTAACTAAATTAGTTAATTTAATAAATATTAGATTATTTGAGTATTCGATTAATTTATTATAAATAATTGATAGATTCTCTAATTTTGACAATGTTTGAATTAATTCTTCCTCTTTAGAATGTTTGTTGCCGTCATCCAAAATATTTATCTCAAGAATAAAATTTAAATATTTGTTAATTAAATTCAAAAATATTTTGGAAAATAATATTAGTTTATATTCTTCATGAATAGAAATTAAAGTCAATTCAAAAAATGGTTCTAAGTTTTCTAATATTTTCTTAAACAACTTAATGAAATCATTTGCAGAAGTTAAGAGACTGTCTCTATTAACAGGTGCTTTCGTATTATCAATGTTAAATAAAGAATCGATTTGTTTTGTAGAAACTTCAATTTGATAATTAATCCATAAATCCCAGATTTCAGAAGGTATTAACGAAATTAATGATGTACCTTGGTATTGAAAACTTTTGGTTAAATTTTTATCGGTTGCTAAAATCTCAGAAATTAATATTAGTAAAGTTTTAATATCATTTTCATTTTTTTTGTTCATTAAGACAAGCTTAATTTTATTTCTTATCGGTTCTAAGATATGATTAATAAATTGTTCGTGTACTAAATTTTCAGAGATTCCATTTTTAGGATCATGGAAAATATTTATGCACTTATATAAATTCTCAGATAAGTACGAATTCAAAAATTGAAAGTATATTTGAAATTTGAAATTTTTACTGTCTAATTTTGCTTCGTGGAAATGGAAGATAAATCTTATTTTAAAATTATTGGCAATACATTTAAAATTCGAAAATTTAACTTCATTGAGGTTTTCAGATGTATTAAAGGAGTTATCTACAAAACACTCAGAGAATTTAAATATCTTCGTAGATTTGGCTCTCAATTGTAACAAATTATCGTCAATTTTCAGTGCATAATCAATTTTATCCCATTTTTCTTCAAGTAATTGTTTCTCAAAATCTTCAGAAAGTAGGGCAATGAAATTTTTCAAAAAGTCATTATTAAATCTATTTATAATTTTAACGATGGAATTTGTAAGAGTAGTATCAATATCATGGTACTCTATCATAATCTGCTTCAATTTATTACTAAACTCTTTAACCAAATCATAGTCTACAGATTCAATCGAAGCATTTGTCAATGTATTCAATTCAGACTCACGGTTTTTTAATTCCTTCAAAGCTGTATTTATCTGACTTTTTTTAATGAAAGAGCTTTGTAATTTTTTTAACACCGATAATTCTCCATATTTAACTTGCAACTTTAACACATCTTCTAATGAATTGCAATTATTGAGAATATCATTTACAATGTCATTAACTAGTTTATTCCTCTCTGAATTCTCTTGTGCAACTAATTGTGAGGTAGAATTTATTTCCTTCATTCGTATAGCCAACTCATCACGCTCATTATTTACTTGTTCGATTAACACAGAGATATTCAAAATATCATTAATATCCTTTAACATATTAAAAAGTAAGCTATGTGTTTATAGTGGACAAATTATATTAAATCTGGTCAATAAAAATATAAATTGATGAATCAATCACTGTAAAAAAATCGTGAATGTTCTATTTGAGTGTATACTTAATTAAATAGTAATTGCTTGGTGTATAGTCTATTTATGAAGCTGTTGAAAACCAAATAGTCTGGGTTTAATGTTTCTCAATATGTTAAAAAGTAGTATATGTTTTTAATTATCCTTGAAATGGTATATTTATATTAACAAATGATCACAGTTAATGAAATGATATTATTCATTTTTCAATTTCTAATATTATGTATTTTTGTTTTCCGTATATTTACAATGTAGCCTTACTTAGGTAGCCGCTTGAAAAATTAATGATACGCATTATCTTTCTTTAAGCCTGTTTGCTACAAATTTAAACAGGTATAAGAATGGAATTCTGTCTATTGATCAAGTTTTCACAGTCATCTTCATCAATATTTGACAAAAATAATCGGCATCTACCATAATTGGTATTAGTATGTTTTAAATATATACACCTATATTCAACTCGAATATAATGATTACATATGTTGCACTGTGTAAGAGTTACAAATTACAGCAGTAGCAGTTTGTATGTTCATTGATCTGATTACTCCATGTTGTTGAATTTCTAGGCACAAATCCAATTCGCTCAATAAATATCCCGGGATACCATGGGCTTCGGTACCTAGAAGAATTAAAGATTTTTTTGGAAATTTATACTCATTATTCAATTCAATGGATTTATCAGTTTGTTCCAGTCCAATTAAAGTGTACCCTTCCCTTTTCTTTTCTTTCATGAATGAAATTATCTCACCAACTGGGACTTCGGCTATTGGCATCCATTTGTCGGCAGTGACTGCGACATTAACAAATTGTGGGTGTTTTTTGACTCTCATATCATGAATAGTCATTAATCCAACACCTAAAACGTCACATAGTCTGCAGATACCTCCTAAATTTGGAGGTTTATCAACTAAAGAAGAAACTACAATTAAATCAGAACGCTTTATTTTATCTTTGTCATTGTCTGTATCTATATCCAAAACGGTCTCCCATGCACCACTCTTGGTTTGTAACTGACTGGTTGTATGAGCAGAAATTTCAGATTCTGAATCAATATTACTGTAGCCTCTTTTCTTTAACCAAAGATTTTCTTCGTCTTCCCCAACAGGAATTTCTACAGTAGATTTTAGATACTTTTTGAAGATCTTCGATGATATATACGATACATCATGATCCGTGATCTTCTTTAACAGCACACCGAATATATTTGTTAATGTATAATCAGACTTTAAATCCCAAACATTGGCGTCACCACTTCTATATTGACCTGTTAATTCTGTTTTCTTTGAGTTATCATACATATTGTTTAAAATCAATTTCAATGTTTTATCATAAACAGAATCCTTAAATACTGGCCAAAAACAAATCATTAAAGAATTGGAAAAATGTCTTACTAAAGGTTTATTAGATGAAGCATTTGCTATTAATATTCCAATAAACCTTTCCAATATTACCTGGTGATCAATTGACATTTCTGATAAGTATTTTAATACAATAAATAATATTCTCTCCGCACTAACAACTAATACTGGCTTGCTGTGATCGTCTAACTGTGAGAATAAAAATTCACAAGAAGAGGAACTGTTTCCTTTCTCAATTGCTTTTATAATTTCAAAACTTAAATACCACTCTTTATAAATACGCACCAATGGTGAACTTTCGGAAGTTAAGCTGTTTAATATGAATTCGGAGGATAATTTTGTTAGAAATTGTGAATCTAAGTCGGAAACACATAAAAGTATTAGTTGCCATGTTAATAAACGTTCAACTTCTTCAACACCATCTGTTCTCTTTATTGGTGTTAAGGTAGAATGTTCTTCAAATAATGTTATAATAAAATCCTTCTTGAAGGGTAATGGAGAATTTAAAATTGCATCGATTACGTAAACTCTCGAAGATATTTCATCTTCACCATATACATCAAAGTAAAGTCCTTTTGGAAAAGAATTTAGTGGTGTCGATAAGTGTTCGTCAAAAAAATTGGCAATTGTACTTTTAATTCTAAAAACACTAAATTTCATTTGTTGAAGAGTGAACGCTTTCCAAAGTAACGTTCCTATCCATTTATGAGAAATTCCATTATTAAAATTCTGATTTGCAAATAATTTCATGAATTCTGACAATTTATTTGATAACAAAGGTAAGAATCCCCTTCTTGAGTATGACTGAGATATAATATTTAGTCCGATCTCTTCCAAAGTTACTGATAATTTTTCATCATTCTTAGAAGCATATAATAAAATTGATGTGTTAAACAATCCATCAATTAAACTTAAATGAAATTCCCTCTGCTTCAGTATCAAACGCTCGCTAGAGACGTTCTCCCATAGTAATACCAAGATTTCAAATAAATTTACAAGACAGTCTACGTCTTCATTATCCATCATCATAATATTATTAAAATAAGTTTCCAAAAGATAGTTAACCAAAATTGATACTGAATAATTTGCCAAATAATTGCCGTTATCAACAGAAATATTCATTTTCAAAATTTGGATCAATGCATCCAATTCGTTATTTTCTTTATCAGTTTGTAAATTATTTGATCTCAGGTAAATATGCAATAACTTGAAATAGCTAGAATAAACTTGATCTTTGTATTTGAAATTATCTTGTTTTTGATTTTTGAAATAATCTTGCAAGATTGAATAAAACTGGAAGATTTCATTAAATGAATTCAAGAAAGGGTACATATTATTATCATCATAGAATTCGTAAACTGAAACAAAGAAAATAAATACCCTTCCTGAAAAATTCTTCGTTAAACTTTCAAACATATTCTTGATCGAAATTGATGACCAAGTAATCATGGAAAACCCAGGATAGTGACATAATACATTAGTAGCAGTATATTCACTATCTGAAACAGTTTGTTTAATTAAAGCAAGCAACATATCATTTAAGTTTTGAGTGTAGTTACCTAAAATTTCGCCAGATTTAGCAATTTCTAACAGAACATCGTTTGATGGTGGAACTTCTATATCAAATAATATTATTGAAAGGACATCAAAAACTGGAGACCTTCCCAGAGATTTCGTTAAAAGATTTTTTGCATTGTTTTGTTCGAAGTTAACAACCGCAAAATCCTTTAAATCCTCAAATAATGGAGAAATATATTTATAACTATCTCTGCATATAATTTCATTAGCTAGAGTTTGGATCCAGACATCAGCAGATACATCCTTTGACACATACAACATGTACTTTATGTAAATAGTTTGGAGTGATTTTTCAGCTACTTCGTCTTCAGCCTCAAATTCAAGTATCTTTTTTAATAATAACAGATTATTACTGTTTAATATCATTAATGATTGTGATTCAAATGCTTTGAGAATACCATATGAAACATACACTCTTGATGCATCGAAGGAACTATTGCGATCAATAACCATTTCAAATATGGCTGTTAATATATCTTCACGTGAATTTAATCCAGAGACAATTAAATCACAGATAAAAGAAGAAACATCATCCCCATACTTACAAGTTTTCCCATCAGTTAAATAAAACTGTGATTGTACAATTGATGGCAATATTGTATTTTTTAATATATTCATGTTTGAAGTAAATAATCCCTTATTTTCAACGTCAAACATTAAAGAAAGAACATATTTCCTGACACTCTCCATAGAAGCTTTTAAACCAGTTGATAATAATAGCATAGACCAACCTGTATAAATGAATTCATTAGTAAAAATTTTAACTACTTCTGCTGACGCTGCTTCAAGTTGGTTCAAAGAAGTATCTAATGCTACAATCTCATACAGTGTAGTAAATTTCTTCCAACTTTCAATTATTTCATTTTTTTTATTCATATCCCAATAAAATAAGGTTGTATCTATTTTATCAATAGAAAACGAAATTGATTTTATAAGCCTTTGTAATACTGAGATTCCTAATTTTCTCAAGACATGGGTATCATTATCTAATGCAAATTGTATATTTTCCCAGAACATATCGTATCTAATTAGTCCTTCAAGAGTACTAGAAATCTTATCATAGGACAAGAATCTTAATAGGAAAGTTAATGCATTGTAGAATTTCCAATCACATTCTCTTCCATTTGAGAATAATTCTTGAACTATCCCCCAAGTATACTCATCAAAATCATTGGATACTATACAACGCTTAGCAATGTGGGGTGCTCTCCATCTTAATAGTTTTTCAGCAGTAGATGCAACATTGCTATTATTTGAGCCAAGCAATAGAAGTACCAAAGAATCTATATCAGCTGAATCATTTTCGTCATTATCTTCAAAAGTGTTATTATCAATAATTTGCATTTGTTCTAATAATAACAATAGACTTACTGCGCTGTAAGGACAAACTTCTGTCACAACTGAAGAAAGCTTGTATTTTTTACCAAAATTTTCAAAATAGTCAATATTAAATGACTTTGTACTTGAACTGATAATATATTGTTTCAATTGTTGAAGAATCCAATGTTCAATTTTCTGTTTTAAAACCTTTATATTTTTAACCAGATTGACAACATTCTTTAATGATTCAGTTTCCTCTAAACTTAAGTTTGATTTGTGATTCTCATCGTCGATGTTAGAATTCAATAAGATTTCAATTATTGAAGTTTCCACTTTAGCATAAATAATAGTAAAAAGATCATCATTCTGCGACAATTCAAACGATGACTTCAAGGCTGTAAAAACTTCTGTCAATCTAACGAAGTCATTGGCTATGATCAAATTTTTAATCAAATCTTCCTGTTGATCTCTGTTTAGATATTTGGATATCAATATTTCAGAATGTTCCATTTTTATGGGCACTTTAAAAGTAGTGAACTCGGTCGGTGTTCTGTTGTGACTAGTCTTCTTTAATAAATACAAAGAAAACTGAAGTAATTCAAGTAAAATTAACTACAATTGATTCACATATACGAATCTAACTATTAATATTGGCATTATGTTTCAATTTATCCTTTAATATGTTAAAGAGAATGGGATGGTATTACTCGATGAGCTCTTGATAAGTAAAAAATTTTATAGTCACATGTTCGGCGTAACACGTCAAATCTTAATTATAAGCAAAATGAAGCGGATATTAACGGCTTCAAAAAAAAGAACTATAATAATTAAATATTTAAAAAAAAAACTAAGGGAATCAGACTTTATTGGCATATCCCAATTAATTTATTAATACAATTATGTTTTTAAATGTATAGTAGACATATTTTTACATAAAATAAATTTCAATTAATTGTTTAAGGTATTTGTATTTAATATCTAGTAATTTTCATTTTAATTCAAAGATTGTTAAAACAACACCATTTTGTCACGATATTTTTTAGGGATTATTCAAGATTTTTATCAATTTTCTAAAACTGTAATAAACAAACTTTAATGGCATTATGAGCACAGTACCCATTAAAAATAACGAAGATAGGGGGAAAGAAATAGAATCAGTTAATTTGACTGAAAATGAAAATTCTTTAATATCAAATAATGAACTTAATGATACAGATAATGAAAATTTCCATTGTTCAAAAGATACAAATTTGGAAGACAGTGAAGTGCTTTTAAAAAAGGACAATCTATCAAGCAATAAGATAAGCAACATGGTAAACCCAAATACTCAGTATGCAAATGATAATGGAATTGATGAGAAAGACGATATTATGGTTGAATCTATTAAAAGGAATATGCCAAAACTCATGATAAATGACACTGTGTTGATAATAGATACAAAGAAAATATCAGAGGGTCAAGGAAGAAGTTATATATCATATTTTATTAAATTTCGAAATAATATAGTGAATAGACGTTATAGTGACTTTGAAAATTTTAGATCAATATTGTTAAAACTATTCCCTATCAATTTGATACCAAAAATTCCTGAAAAACAGACACTAAAAGCATATAGTAAATCTATTACTAAAAAGAATAAATCATTTACATTACCCATAGTGAGCACAAACTCAATTGATATGGGATTATCAAACATCAGCGAATCCATTACAGGGTCTGAAGAGACATTTATACGACATAGAATTAGAATTTTGACAAGATTTTTAAATAAATTATTAGCAGATGATGAGATAATGAACACAACCATTGTCACAGATTTTCTTGATCCAAACGTCACAAACTGGAACGATTTTGTAAATGGATCAGCAACATTTTCATCTTTACCTAGTAGCGAATTACAATGCAATCCTTTAGATCCAGCCAATACAACTAGAATTCATGCCTGTTTGCCAATACCAACGTCGTCTAGTATGGCACCAATTGTTAAAGACAAATTGGAGAAACCTACAGATGGTGAAGTTGAGAGGAGAGATGATTTTGAAATATTAGAAACTGAGAATAGAGGGTATGAAAAATTAATGAAGCATGGTATATATAAGCATAATAAAAGAATTACTGATACATTAGACAGAATTCGAAAAGAGGAAATTGACCTTAGTGAAGCATTTGCATATTTATCCAACAATCAAATGAGTAAAGAAGCTACTCTTGCGGAACAAACAACATATCTGAGTAATGCATTTGATGAGTCATCAGTTCAATTAGAGAAATTAGTTGGACTTTTATACTATGACATTGATGAATCTTTTAATGAATTGGTTTCTGATGCTAGTTCTATGAAAGAACTTTTAACTTTTAGAAAAATGAAAAGTATTCAGTTGCAATTGATCAAAACAACTCTAGATTCCAAATCTAGTCAGTTAGAAAAATTAAACGTAAAAGAAAATGAATTTAAAAAACCATATGAAGGGATTAGTAACGAACTTAGGGATCCTAATAGAGCACAGAATAATGAAACTACATACAGTGGCTTATTAAAGAATAAATTCAGTAAATTTGCGACTATCATTAAAGATTCCCTAAACTATCAGGAACTCAATCCCGAAGCATTAAAGGAGCAATTGGAAGTAGATATCAAATATTTAAATGAATCCAAGAAAGTAGCTGAATCAGACTTTGATGAAATTTCGAAGGTTATCATTGAAAAGAGACTACATAAATATGAAATGGAAAGAAAGCAAAGTCTTTCCAAAATATTAGAAAATTATTCAAAGTATATGATGGAATATTCAAGTAAAAATTTAGAGACGTGGAAACTTGTACGTGAGAGTCTGGATCGATCATAGCATATATAAGCTTTTAATTTCATAAATTAAATAAGCTTATTGGCGGATATTTAAGTTTTATTAATGTAAATAAATTAATACGGCAGAACAATGATAGATATTGATGACTTAATCCAAAACCTTTAATGCAGAATCATATATTATTTAAGTTTTTATTATAAATGCATTTATATATACTGTTAATAAGATCAATTAAATTCTTACAAGGTTGCTGTGTACGCAACTAATTTTAAATACTCATTTAATCTACCACTTGATTGGAATAGTAAATATATCTTATCTTCCTCATTAGCTACCATAGAAGTGAATTGTAATGCTTGGCTGATAAACTTCGGTATTTTCAGAGTTGATGCTGCTTCTAGTAACCCTTTGTGAAGTTCTATTATTAAATATGGAGTGTAAAGCGCTCTAATCTCATACAGAATATTGTAATCAACACTACTTTTGTCAGATGTGAGGTTAACCAAAAATTGTTTTATTAAATCAGATGTATTTTTAGAATAATCTGTGAATTTTTCAATTAAAGTAGGTATGTTGGATTGGCTATTCAATAATTTGATAGATTTTTGCCATTCTTCATATTGTTTGAATATATCAGTTAATTGGCTATATTCTTTTAATTCAATAATACATATGTCATGATCACTGTCATAAGAAGAATCTTGTAATTTTGTTAGTTGATAATTCTTCACTAACGTCGGTAGATCATTTCTACTAAAAAAATAAGTCAATGCACCTACTTTGCCGTTTATGAGAAATCTCCTAGCTAAAGCTATAACTGACACGATTGAATCTTCAAATTGCTTACTTAGCATTAACCATTCAACAGCGAAAATTAAATGTTCATCAACATCAGAAATTACGGTTGTAATAAAAACATCATTTGAT
Organism: Tetrapisispora nanseiensis; assembly: GCA_030568035.1. NCBI lineage: Eukaryota > Fungi > Ascomycota > Saccharomycetes > Saccharomycetales > Saccharomycetaceae > Tetrapisispora > Tetrapisispora nanseiensis. The sequence goes on along the minus strand of JAJLTH010000004.1, from coordinate 203,087 downwards.
GGTGTGTAAGAAGATTCTGTTTCCTTGAATACTCTTTCCGTGGTACGTTTTAAAATTTGTTCAATTGGTAAGTCAAAGCTGTGAGAAAGATCAATCTGTTTTAATCTCGTAGCTGGATCCCGTAATGTGGATAGAATGAATGAATACGCATTCATACCCTTCTCAGATTCCATAAATGTTATATAAACTGGAATGTAATCATATAGAGAATGTAATCTCAGCACTGAAATATAAGCAGTTATTAAACTGTAATGATCTTCTTTTGAAACAACACCCGGCGTCATAAGTTCAACAAATATACTCAAATGAGTAACAATTCTTAATAAATATGCTTCTTGAAATAATGAGCTATCAGCATCCTCTCCATTCACAATATCCATCAGCATAGAAACAGAAGAATGCAACACTGATTCCAATGTACCTAGAATAACGGAACCGATCAAAACTCTTATAGGGTGGCTTGACTCTACGGGATATTTTGAAGCCAATAAATTTAATATGTTCTGTAAATTCATAGGTTTGGATGGTAAAGCAAGGATTATTTCGTCATGCTTAACTTTTCCTTCTTTTAATAGATAATTCTCAATTTCTATGTTTATTATTTGATTTAAATATATTAACAATTCTTTATTCCATGATAAGTTTGCTTTCACTTCATCATCATCTGGTATATCACCTGCTAAAAAACTGTATATGGCACGTTCATATGGATCTAACGATTTATTAATCGATAGGTTATACACAGCTCTTCTCCATAAAACACGTTTCTGAACACCTTGTTGTTTCTCGAATTCACTTTCTAACTGAACATCTACAACAGGATCTACATATTGCTGCATACCACATAAAATCATATTCAATGTTATGTTATCTGATAGATTACATTCCTCTATGATTCTGTTGTATTCGCCACATAACAGCAATTCAAAAATATATTTATAAAAAATGTGATCTTGTTTTTTATCCTTAGCATCTATAGAAACTGTCGTGTCACGAAGAGGTGAGTCTAAATCCATACTTGTTAAATTACCAGAAATCATTGAATTGTTCCATTTGGTGGCAGAAATGTTTTCTGGTCTTTCAATTGTTGGTAAATTGCTCTGAAGCCAATATATTATTATCCATATTTGATATAAATTTTCATTATTTTGTAAACATTCTTTCTCATAAACCACATTTGAGTTGTATGGCTTTGCTTTAATCTTTGATGGATCTTGTAACAAATTCTCGCCGACGGAAGTTCTATAATCGTATAATAATTCCACTAAATGCCAAAATTTAGCTTCAAGTTCTAAATCGCTTGCTAAACCAGTATCATATTCTTCAGAGTTAGAATCCAAAGAATTGATAGACATTGAAGCAGAAATAGAACGAAATTCTTTTATTAAATCAATTGGATCTTCATAGTCTGAACTTGTATCGTCATGGTCATCTGGGCTGATAGCGTGTCTACCATTTTTCTTCAAATGATCGTGTATAAAACTGCTTAATGCTTCAGAAAACTTTACATAACATGCCTCAGTAATATTTTTGTTGGTATTGTCGACATCCATCGTTAAAGAGTAGGTATTGTTTGATCAATTGGTAAAATTTCACACTGTAAACAATTATATGTTAGTCCTCTCTGTCATTCACCTTGGTGATAAACCAATTTTGTCAGAGTATTCGATAAAGGTACTTCCTGCCCTCTTGTTATATGTATATCACAATAAAAAGACCTAAATATCTCATTTAATATAAACAGTATTTTATTGAATGAGATATTCATGGATTCGAGTAATGAATAGGTGATTAAATATTATATATATTTGTTACCAAAACGGAATTATTTTTCATCAAAATTTTGTTTTTCAATTTAGCAACTGCGAAAATTTCCAAATCATTGCTTCGTCAAAAATTATTCAAAGATATGAGAATAAGGCAAAAAACATTGTTAACAATTAAACACTAAGATTAATAAAATATATATGTATACAAAAAGGGCAAATCGTATAAGGTCTGTAACTCAAACTTAACTTTCCTATTAATACCGAGTAATCATTATCATACTATGTTGGGAATGCTTTCTTGATTGGAAACTTCTATATCTTAGAAGGGTTACATATTTACAAGTATGTAGTCGTTTTTCTATTGTAGGGGAGGGGTGACAAAAAAAACTTCTATATGATTATTAAAAACAATTTGAATGTATATAATTTTAGTTAATGCTTTTAAAAAAAGTACTACTGATCCGGGCTTGATCTTGTTATTTATTTTGTCTGCAAAGTTTTTTTTTTTGCAGTTTTAATGAACAACAGATTTTGCGAAATCTCTTGATTTTTGAATCAGTAAAGCGTCAGCCAAGACTAAAGCAGCCATTGCTTCAACAATAGGGATGGCTCTTGGTGTCACAGATGGGTCATGTCTACCTTTAGCAGCCAGGACACCATTTTTACCCTCATAGGTAGCAGTTTCTTGTTCTTGACAAATGGTAGCAGCGGATTTGAATGGGACAGAAAAGTAAATATTTTCACCATTGGAGATACCACCTTGAATACCACCGGAGTTGTTAGTGGTTGTTCTTAATTTTTTGGATTCTTCGTGGAAATAGAATGGATCGTTATGCTTAGAACCTGGGACGGAGACACCAGCGAAACCAGATCCAATTTCGAAACCTTTAGAAGCAGGTATGGATAACATAGCGTGAGCTAACATGGCTTCCAATTTATCAAAGCAAGGCTCACCTAAACCAGTTGGGACATTTCTAATTACACAAGTGACAACACCACCGATTGAGTCATTATCACCTCTGTATTTTTCAATTTCTTTGACCATATCGCCAGCAACGGAATTATCTGGGCATCTGATTGGACCTACAGAATCTACTTTGGTTCTTGTAATTGTATTTAATAGATGTTGGAAATTTTTGTCGAATGGATCTCTATTCATTTTAATTTCACCAATTTGAGAAACAAAAGCAACGATTTCTACGTTTGAGTATTGTTTCAAAAATTTTTCAGCAATGGCACCAGCAGCAACCCTACCGATAGTTTCTCTAGCTGAGGCTCTACCACCACCAGAGGAAGCCTTCAAATCATATTTTTCCATATAAGTAAAATCTGCATGAGATGGTCTTGGGTAATTGTCCATGTCTGAATAGTCATGGGGTCTTTGATCCTCATTCTTGACAATCATTGCCAATGGAGTACCTAAAGTCTTACCAAATTCAGTACCAGATTGGATTTCCACTTTATCTTTTTCGTTTCTTGGAGTAGATAGTTTAGATTGACCTGGTCTTCTTCTTGTTAATTGAGGTTGGATATCTTCTTCGGTCAAAGACATACCCGGTGGAACACCATCCACAATACAACCAACAGATTTACAATGGGACTCACCATAAGTGGTGACACGGAATATATTACCAAAAGTTGACATATTTTATCGAATGTTGTGGTTTTTTTTTTTTCAACGACTATATATCTGAAATAAAGGTAACTCGAATAAATTACACTTTCTATTCTCTTGAGACGATAAATTCAAAATATATATATATATATATATAATCAAAGTAGAGTAAAACAAGAAGTACCAAACACACTGAATGGTAAATTTCAACTAATAACTTATATAAAGATACTAAATAACAATTTTTGCAAAACATTATTTCAAGAATAAGAATTAATACATGATTTGTGACTAATATTTAAATTATCTCTATTGCTATAATTTCAACTTTCTCAATTTTAAATTTTCATGAAATATTCTCTTTGCGTATTTTTAATTAACAATTCTTTGAAATTGGAAAAAAAACTTGAAAGTATGTCTGTTCAACTTTCAACGTGGGGATGATGTTATGTATCTTTTATGATTTGTCATTTCAACAATTGGTATTGTAATATAACCCCAGCTCTGTGTATATGAGTATATGTGTATGTTTGTATTTTTTCATCTCGTTGTCTATTGTTGAAGACACACTTGGTGGACTCTTTTAACCTAACTGCAATAATCGAATTATACTTATTGTATCGCCAGCAATGAATATATGCATATTCTGTCAATGAGACACATTGTTGTTATAAAGAGTGATAGGGGAAGTAAATATTGGCGACACTATTTTATCATATATTTATATATATATATATATATATATATATATATACATATATTATTGTTGTGTCTGATTTCCATTTTAATGATAATAGTCTTGAAAAAATGAAGGTCGTATAGTTATGAGAATTGAAAAATCTGAAATATTAAATAGCTGAAAAAACTTGAAGTGCGATGAGTTACTAAATATAAGAAGGTGTTTCTTGAATTATTCATTGTTTTTGGTTTAGTATATTGGTCAAGAAACTGAATATTAGAAGGCGAACTAGAAGTAAAGGGATCATTATATTAATCTTTTGTGTTTAAACTATTGTTGTGTTTTTTATTTATGATTCAATTGTATAATTTTGAAGATTTAATTGACTCATCGAGAAATAGGGTCACTCCTGATTGGAATGCAATATTATTAGTATCCATAGAAGATGGTTCAGTCTCCTTTTTGAAAGATGATTTTGAATTTGAATCCTCATTAAGATTATTACCATACAATCAACGTTTATCCATTTTAGAGAAAAAAAACTTAAATGATAGATTGAAAATTTTATCAAATAAATTATTACAAATATTCGGTTGTAAGATTTTGTTACCAAATACTGATCTTATCTTCAAGTTCAATGAATTTGGGAAACCAATTTGTGATAAAATCTCTTTTAATATGTCAAATGGAGATAAATTAGTAGCAATGTATATAGTAAATAATGATAACTCAGAAATCGGAATTGATGTTGCATCTTTCACTGATTATTCTACTGAATTGATCGAAACAGAAGAAGTCTTTGCAAAGGGAGAATTGGAAATACTTGAAAAATATTGTGATGATGATATGATAAGAAGACAATTGTTTGCTCACATGTGGTCACTGAAAGAATCTTACATTAAATTCTTAGGGACTGGCCTATCATATTACAATTCATTGGGATCGTTAGATTTTTCACAAGAATTATCAAAGTTAAATTTTTCAATTGAACAAGATCATTTCGAATTCGTTAAGATCATTGATAATGTGACAGTTCAATTCTCAACATATAGAATCTTTAAAGATGAAATTGTGACAATATGTCAAACTCAAGGTTCGACGGAGGGCATGGGAAATAAAATAAAATTATATAATCTAAATATAAAATCAATAATTGAATACTTGAAATAATATAAATTTATAATATAGTATCATAAAATAAAGCAAACCATATTCATGATTTAAATGATTAGTTATGCTTATTAAGGTTTTAGTAATCTTGTCACTGACATTCCAAAAATAATTTTTCGCTCTCTTCATTAACTTGACATTTTTTAGCGACAAATTCATAATTTAGGTTACAACTAATAAAAAATTATTGTAATGGAATAATTAACAGTATTAAGGTATTTTAATAATGGATTGCAAGAAGTCCAAAATTTTATTGGAAAACTAGTAATGTTTAATGTACTCACAAAAGACAACTAATTGATGGTGCAATGTCTGAAATTGGAACAAAAACCAGAACTCATTTGTTTGGTGGGTTTTTGGGCGGATTAACATCTGCGATTGCTTTGCAACCATTAGATCTTTTGAAAACTAGAGTACAACAACAAAAAAGCGGTTCAATATGGTCCATACTGAAGAATGTTGATTCTCCCTTGCAACTTTGGAGAGGTACGCTTCCATCTGCCATCCGTACTTCGGTTGGTAGTGCTCTATACTTAACTTCTTTAAATATGATGAGAACGTCCTTAGCGAAACAAAAAGTTAGGTCAACCAAGTCACAACTTATAGTTAACAAGAGCAGTTTGCTACCCCATTTATCTGTATATGAAAATTTAATTACTGGTGCTGTTGCAAGAGGGGTTGTTGGATTCATTACAATGCCAGTTACAGTCATTAAAGTAAGGTACGAATCAACATTGTATAACTATAAAAGTATTAGGAATTCAATAGAAGATATATACAAGAGCAGCCATATTAAAGGTTTTTTCAGAGGTTTTATGCCAACATTAATTAGAGATGCACCTTATGCCGGAATTTACGTTTTATTGTATGAGAAAGCTAAAGAAACAATTCCATATGTTATCCCATCAAGAGTGCTAGTAGATAAAAGTAAAGGCCAATTTACCAGCTCAGTGTCAACATTAATAAATACATCGAGTGCAATTCTTGCTGCATCTTTAGCAACAACAATAACAGCACCTTTTGATACGATCAAAACAAGAATGCAACTTCAACCTCAAATTTTTCCAAGCTTTTTTAAGACATATCAATTAATCCTTGCGAATGAAGGTTTTTTGAAACTATTTCGTGGGTTGTCAATGAGATTATCAAGAAAAGCTATGAGTGCAGGAATAGCTTGGGGGATATATGAAGAGTTGATTAAAATGACTTAACTTCGTCGGAATAAAACTACTAATGTCAACTAATGATATAAAAACTGTCATGTAAATTCAAATTGATAGATGCTGTATATAGTAACTTTGGCATATATGATAATCAATTTATAGAATATATACCATACTTCGTAAATAATGAACATGAATCATCTATAAAACATATTTTTCGTTTCGAAGACGTTGATTGTCAAGATTGTTTTGAAAATATTTAATTATTAATTATTCACAAGTAATATTCCACATATACATATATATAATTGCACATACACATAGTAAAAAAGGTTTCATATTAGATATCTACCGCTACATTACTGGATGTAGTTCCTATCATCATTACTAGAGGTATTTTGCTGCCCCCAAAACAGCACCTTCCAATTCTGACTTAAGTACGTCTACCAATTTAGTGTTATCTCTTAAGGATACCCACTCACCTTTGTATAAATCATATCTGTTAGGGCCGGATACTGGAGATGCTAACCAAATTTGTTTATTCGGAGGTTGTTTATTGATAACATATGTTCCATATTTTGGTACTACTACTGTCAACACTCCCTGGCTTAGGTCTACATCTGGAATTTCTTTAGGAAAATCCTGACTAATATTTTCGATATTTTCTGACAATTCATCCAAGAATTGATCTGCTTCACTATGGTATACTTCATTATTCAAATTCAATACCTCGATAGGTATTTTAAAACCGCCCGCAGAGGAAGTAGAATATTCTCTTAAACCGACTCCTTTTTTGTAACAAGTTTGATTAAAGTTTAGATTTTTACTTAATGGTTGCACCAAACGTCTACCTGTAATTGATTTACTAATGTTTCTCAATGGCAATTGTCTTGCATAACGATATAGCCTTGAGCTCGTTTGTTTTAACATCTTTCTGATTATATAAAATCGACACACGGTTCTTTGATATCTTTATTCAGTTATACAGACTCACTTCTTCTTATTAACATCTATTATTATATGTTTTTTTTTAAATGTTAAAATAAATTTTATATAATTCATTATGAATTCATTTTTCTAAACAATTTTATTTAACGGATGTAAAATATGACTAAGGTCCGTTGCATATGTTTTTTTAAAAACTAAAGTTAAAAAAGAGTACAAGTAAAGAAAGTGAAACTTTAGAGATATATTTTCTATAAGGGTCTTGAAAAAAAGTATTTAAAAGATAATTTAATTATCAAAATATTCTTAAACTATCCACATATTATACAACGTTAAAAAATATAGAGTTATTAACACATTTTCAGATAATAATAGTAATTTCCATTAGAAGTAAACTAATTTATCATCCATCTTACGACCTATTAAAAATCTGTCTTAATGTTTTTTTATTTTTATTGTAAAATTTTTTTAAAAATTTGAATGCTTGACATAAGATCTAAGGAAAAACTTTCGTTGGTTTAACTTAACGAAGATAATATTAGAAACTTTTAAAGAATAAAACAATACAAGGTATACCCCCCATTCAATATTATCACCTTATTCTTAAAACATTATTATTTTACTTATTGTTGTTCTTGTTCTGGTTGTTGTTCATCCATGCTTTGTGGGATTGGTGCTGAATCGTCTTGTTGGAATTGTTGTTGTTGTTGTTGTTGTGCAGGTGGTGCAGGTGGCATACCTGACATCATCATGCCTTGTTGTTGGCCCATTGGGATGAACACAGCTTTGTCTTTACCCCATCCAGTCTTTAAATTTCTACCTTGGAATGGGTAATTTGCTAAAACTACAATACAAACAGCAGCTTGCTCATGAGTGTCGTATTTAATAAAACAGTTACCCTTTTCTGGGTAATATTTGAAATCTAGAATGAAACCAAAATTTTGTAATAATGGGATTAAATCAGCTTCAGTGGCGAAATGTGGGATATTACCGATATAGACGGTGGTGACTCTTAATGGGGCTCTTCTTATCATATCGTCGACGGCTTGTGGGTTAACTGGTGGTAAAACAGCAGGACCAGCTGGTGGAGCACCCATTGGCATATTTGCCATTGGTGGTGGAGGCATGTTATTATTATATGGACGGAAACCACCTCTCATTCCGTTATTGTTACGACGGTTGTTTGAATTTCTGTTACCGTGACCATTATTGTTATTATTATTATTGTTGTTATTTTCACGTTTTGATGCCCAATTGATTCTAATCTGTCTGCCGTTTAATTCTGCTGCTTGCATTTTATCCATTGCTACTTGTGCATCTTCTTGATTACTAAAAGAAACAAACCCGTATCCTCTTGATCTACCAGTTTGCATATCCCACATGACATGAGCTTGAACGAAAGATGGGAATTCACTGAAAGCATTACCTAAAGTTTCGTCATCTACATCTACATTTAAATCACCTACAAATAAATTGAATGTATTGTCATCGTTAGTTGTTTGTTGTGATTGGAAAGCCCAATTAATTTTTATAACTTTAGTTTCGATTGTTTTACCATTTAAATTTTTAAAAGCTACATTAGCATCATGATGTTGTAAATATTCTACGAACGCGTAGTTGACATTATTATTTTTATCGTTAATGACTTTAACGTTTGAAATTGGACCACCAATTTGGAAGTATTGTTTTAAAGCTTCTTCATTGATAGATTTATCTAAATTACCGACGTATAAAATCTTGTCAGAAGTTTCTCTACCCCCATTAATAGCGTTAGCAGGAACAATTGACTCATCATCTTCGTTAGATTCGTTATTCTCTACATCTTTGATATCCTTAACATCTTTGACATCTTTGACATCCTTAACATCATTGACATCCTTATCAGTTGAATTTTCATTCAATTCATTTGATTCTATTTTCAAATCGACAACTTGTTCTTGTTCAGACATTTCCACTACCAAAATAAAATCAAAAAAAAGCGTGTGTATATTGGGGGGTGCGTAACGTATGGAGAAATGTTTTGATATTAAAAAACTCTTCGTTTGAACAAAATTATATTATTATAATATATTTTATGGAACCACCAAAGACACAATGAAAGAACAATTAAAAAAAATCTAAAATAATTTATATATAAAAGCTTCACAAATATACTTTTGTTTTGTTATACGTGAAATAATGAAATAATGAAATAATGAAGTTATTACAGTGCAAACAAAAAAAAAAAAGTATAAAACGTATAAAATATTAAGAAGTGAAATATATTAAAATACGATCAATTGTAGTAAAATACAGAAAGCACCTAATAAAACAATTTAAGAGAATAAGAATATTATTTAATTAAATAGTGAATAATAGAAACTTTTCAATTCAAATAAATATAATAATATTCATTATGATAATAGTTATGAGAGAATATATAAATATTATTATAATTAAGAATAAATATATTCACTAGTACTAGTAATTATTATTATTATCATATATTATTATTATTATTGGAAATTTAAATCAATCAATATATACGAAATGAATTAAACGTTTTTTAATGAAAGAAAGCCAACCACTTCGATTCTACACCCCCCCCCCTTTGCCTCTACTCCTCCTTCTTTTTCTTCCACAGTGAAAATTTTTTTATTTTTTCTGTATTTGTATTTGTATTTGTATTATATGTTGGTTGGTTGTTGGTTTATAATGTGCGTGTGCGTGTGCGTGTGTGTCTGCGTTAATTGTTATATACATACGTTTAACTCTTATCCCCATTTTCCATTTTTAAAGAAAATTTTTATTTTTATAAAAAATACAAAAAGAGAAATTTTGCGAAACACTTTCAAGACAACTTTCTCTTTTGCTCTTACAATTAGAAAATGATTGTTTTTTGTTAAGTTTAGAGGAATGTCACAAACATCCAGTGCAGTGGTGTATGGGTGTATTATTAGAAGTAGCACGTGATATGTTTATGTGGTACGGATAAGGCTAGCCAAGAATCGTATTGTACGAACCACTGTTCCCATTATATATATATATATATCTTTTTTATTACACTACCAGAACAAAATCGTTATGAGAGCGTGAGAGAGAGAAAGAGAGAGAGCGGGTATACAAAGGAGGGCGAATACCTTCGGCGGTTAAATTCAAAATTCGAAATCATTGTAACACTGCTATTATCTTATTTTATTTTATGTTGGTAAAAAGTTAAGAAATATGTTATTTATTATACACTATTATACCCATCCCAACACATATATGTTGCATTGTTTGTCTTTTCACTTGGTATTGGATGAGATGTTATACTACATATGTTGCTGGCGAGAGAACATACTATCCACACACTTCCATGATCATGCTGATTATGACATCCATTGTTCTCTTATAAATAGAGTTACACCAGACACTCTAATACAGATAAGCACATATATATATATATATATATATATGTGTATGTGTGTGTGTATTAGTATGTGTATGTGTATATTCTCTAATTGTTACACTATGCTTTTTTACCCAATTCGGGTATATAGCATTATTGTATTTGTTTTTTCCATTTTTGTCTTCTCGTCTCTTTAATGCTTTTTTGTTTTGAAATTTCAATAATTAATTTTTTTTTTTTTTTATTAGGTTATTTTTTTTTTTTTTTTTTTTTTTTTTTCAGTGAGTTTTAACTGTATAACACAATTCACAATAATTCAAATATCAAACAATATTATATTTAACAACTTATTAATTTAGGAAATTGATTATAATAAAATCTAATTCTTTATTGTATAAATTGTAATTCACACACACACACATATATATATATACAGAATAATTAGGTCCAAATCGTAACCCAAATACACATACACCTACATAAGAAATAGTTGTTTTTTTTAAAAAAAAAAGGTAACTCTATTCTCAGTATGTTGCCTCGCAAATTGAATCAAACAGAACTCTCTCGTAGAGATAAAAGAAGACACAACATAGAATCGAAAGTCACTAAAATATATTCGAGTTTCTTGAGTAACAAGGATACTCACTACAAGGATAGACTGACGACTTTGCAAACTAATTTGACGACTTTGCATCAAGGAAATAATCAATTCTATTTAAGAAATATTAGGGATTTGGAAGAAGAACGAGATGCAGAACTGATTCGATTGAGATTGTTCGAAGAGTATAGAATATCAAGATCATCTATAGAGTTTCAAGAAGATATAGAGAAGGCCAAGAAAGAATATGAAGATTTGGTTAAACTTTGTAAAGAAAAATTATATGAATCTATTGAAAACAAAATGAAAAATTTGAAAGAGGAAAGATTGTTAATGGACGTGGCAAATACACATTCGTATGCAATGGATTATAATAGAACACGATTTCATAAGAATACAAGAAGCCATACGGCAACTGGTTGGGAATCGGCATCAAATTCAGAATTCACCTCTTTAACAAACAACAATAATATAAATAATGGTAATGCATACAATTCTCCAAATGAAAGTACAGATACAGGAGCAAATACAGACCGTAGATCGTTGAGAAGAAGGGTTGCCACAAAAAGTGCAGTTGGGACATTGAATAGGGAGAATCAATCGGATGTCGGATATTCAACTTCAGGTTATAATAAAGACGGGTTCATTAGTGGGAACGGTAATGAGAGTGACTATAATAGTGCAAACAAAGATCTTGCTAATGGTCAATTGAACTCAGACTCAGATTTCTTACAATATCTAAGTGATAATTCTGATCTACAAACGTTATTATTTGGTGAAGAAAATCCATCTACTGCCAATGCTGCAAGTAGTTCAAATAAGAGAAAACCTAAGAATGCACAAAGATTATCTACAAAGACGGCACCACCTCTACAATCATTGTCCATGGATGAAGTAACGGGTGACATATCTGTGATAAGAGATCTAACGGGCCAACCCGAAGCACCATTCAAAGCTCGAGCGGAATAATCTAATATTCATATACATATACATGAAAGAATGACCCTTCATAAATAGACATAATATAAATCGAATATATTTTATAATAAAATAAATGTAATATCAATCCAGATTAATCAGAAGGCTTGTAAAATGTTCTTGCTCGTGCCTATACGAAATCAACAACAAGGTCTACCGATCCCTACCTCCATCGTGTATTAATTAGTCCAAAATTTTTTACAACTTGTTACATCATTGGTACAAGAATATAAATAAATATTAATTTGCTTTTAATTATTCAATGCTTCATTTATTACAAATAAGTAAACATTATAGATGATATATATTACAAATGAATTTTTTTCGAATTTTGAGAATGATAGTAGAAAAGAAAAAAAAAATTTATTGATTTCTATTTTATACCTTGCTAGTGTAATTGATTTATTCTTTTTAATTCTTCATGATTGATAAACAATTATCGTTTTTTTTTGATCTTTTGGTGTAAATAATTTCTATAATATATTTACTACATTTAACCACCGAAACCATATAGAGTTCTACCTTGTCTCTTCAAAGCGTAGACAACATCTAATGAAGTGACAGTCTTTCTCTTGGCGTGTTCAGTGTAAGTGACAGCATCTCTGATGACGGATTCTAAGAAAGTCTTTAAGACAGCTCTAACTTCTTCGTAGATTAAACCTGAGATACGCTTAACACCACCTCTTCTAGCTAATCTTCTGATAGCTGGCTTGGTGATACCTTGAATGTTATCTCTTAGAATCTTTCTGTGTCTCTTAGCACCACCTTTACCTAAACCTTTACCACCTTTACCTCTACCGGACATTATTATTATTATTTATATTGATTGTTGTTGTTTGATTTTGACTAAGAAGAAAGAATAGAATTAATGATAATTCAAAACTATAAGTATAATACTGTACAAACCAAAGAAACAAACAAACAAACAAAAAATGTAAGACTTAAAAAATTAAAAAAACACATAGAGATTAAGAATTTAATTCATTTTAATAGAATTAAAACACATCCTTTTATATATCAAAAAAACAAAACAGCATAACTAGATCGAATAATACACCAGCATACAACTTTTTACAAAATTAAGTATATAGATCTCACATAAACAAATAACAAGAATCAAGAAACAACCCAGTCCATGAATGAAAAATTAAATTATACGGTGAATAAAGAGATGTGATACAAATTTCACTATTAAATGAATATATCAACAACCAATATTGTAGTAATTTTTTCACATCACATCACATCACATCACAAACGTTTTATGTTAATTTGAAAATACGTTGCAATAAAGCAACTGTAACACAAAAAAACAATGAGACAAATTGAGTGTTATAACCCACCAAGGATATCTCTGCCATTACACATAAATGAATAGTTTGATGAATTGAACGTTACTTTGCAATGGAGTTGGTAAAAAAAATATCTTTAGTGCTTGGTAGTAAGTAGTAATGACTTTAAAAGAAAGGCTTCAATTGAACAAAAAAAAAAACACCAACAGACGCGAATATTTATGAACAGACGCGAAATATTCAGAATGATCAATCTCACCTCAACGGTTCTAACTGATGGTGGCGATGCTTTTTTCAATAATGTAAATGAGTTTTAATCACAAAAGCAGATTGCAACACAAGAGCAAGAAACTACCAAAAACAATGCCCCCCCCCCCCCCATTATAACAGTTTTATGTAGTAAGTTTCATTAGAATATTTCATTTCATAGTATATCATTCCAAGCTAACTGTACTAAGAATTTCGCATCTGATCTATTATACAATTATTCATTAATTATATATCTCTGTCAATATACTTTTTCTTAAATATTATTTACCACCCCCCATTCTCAAAATTTCGTTATTGAAGAAAGTTTCAATTAGCAAATAAATTGTTTTTTAGAAAGTACTAAAAAGTTGTTCCATCTTTGTTGATTTAAAAATGTTTTAAAATAAATCTTAATTTAAAGTTTCTTGTCATATATAAGATGGTTATGAATTTTATTTTAATGTTTTATGTCTTTATGTTTTCTCAATTCATTTAATTCTTTCAGTAATATTCTTTTTTAATTCTTGTAGTATTTTATTTTTATCTTTTTTTTGTTTCTTCTTCTTCCTTTTATAAAAGAAAACCAAACTACACATATTCTAAATAACACAATGGCCAGAACTAAGCAAACAGCCAGAAAATCTACTGGTGGTAAAGCCCCAAGAAAACAATTAGCCTCCAAGGCTGCCAGAAAATCTGCTCCATCTACCGGTGGTGTCAAGAAGCCACACAGATATAAGCCAGGTACCGTTGCTCTAAGAGAAATTAGAAGATTCCAAAAATCTACTGAATTATTAATCAGAAAATTACCATTCCAAAGATTAGTCAGAGAAATTGCCCAAGATTTCAAGACTGATTTAAGATTCCAATCTTCTGCCATCGGTGCTTTACAAGAATCTGTTGAAGCTTACTTAGTTTCCTTATTTGAAGACACTAACTTGGCTGCTATCCACGCTAAGAGAGTTACCATCCAAAAGAAGGATATCAAATTAGCTAGAAGATTAAGAGGTGAAAGATCATAAATATTATAAAAAAAATTAATATAGTATAAATATATATACAAAACTTTTTATAACATTGTAATATAGGCAAAACAATAAAATAAATTCAGGAAATTTTATTATACAACACTTTCATTTTTTGTATTTCATTTCTATCTTTTTAAAGATAGATTATTCATATATATATATATATATATATATGTTTGTGTCGGTAATTTTTAATCGACATGCTAGTATATATTAAAACGTATATATATATAAATATGATATTTACCATTTTAAAGGCAACCATTCATTTCTAGTTGCAACTTCTATTATATATTTATCATCATATAACTCAATGAATTGTTGATCTAATGCACGAGCTTTCGGGAATGAAAACCTTCTATATTCATCAAATATCATGGTCAATGACCATTTTTGTAATTTCCTGATACATCCAATTAAACACCCTGTTCTATGCTTTCCTCTATTACAATGTATCAGTATTGGCTGGTTTTCTGGATTAATCACAATCTCTAATGCTTTGGTAAATAAATCTGACGGTATATTCACAAACGGTTCTTTATTACCACTCATCCCTACTTGAAATAGTTTGATATTAGCCTTTTCAAGAAAATCAAGGTTTTCTTGTGGATATTCTTCAGGTATCAATACTAATATTGATTTCAATTTCAATCTATTTTGAAGAAAACTGAAATTCTCAACACGAGGGAAACTACTCCTATATATTTCACCAATTACATGACTAAAATTTTCAGGTGGATTGACCTCATTATTATTTATCAAGATACCATTTTGGTCTCTCATTGATTCATTCATCTTTTGTGTCTTTAGTTGTAATTCTAGATTATCCAATAAATCATCTGCGTCTTCAATAGTTGTGTTATCTTCATTGGTGCCTACACGAAACTTTCGGAGGACTTCATCACCTTGTTCTCGATATGCATCATTTTCAGTTAATACTTCACATGGATTCAAGTCGTTAGCCAAATCTGTTTGATTCCAAAATTCCTGTTTTTCAGGGTCACTGATAGCTTTCATCAAACTAGGATTTTTCATTGCGTAGTTTAGGTAAATGTTTCCTGCCAATGAAGTGTAATTTAACACCTGAGTATTTCTCAAAAATTTTTCATTTATATTAGCTCTTTAAGTGTCTATTATATATTATACCTATCCAGTTTCCAACTCATTTATAAAACATTAAATCTTATATCTATTATTCGATCAACTTCAAAATATTTCTTCTCTTTTTCTTTAAATTTAATTTTGCATATTAAGTTTCAAAATATTTTACGGAGAAAAAGAGAAATCCACAAGTCTTTTAGGAGAAGGGTGAAGATGAGTAAGAATAACTTGGATTAATTGACATTAATAATCTATTAGTCTTTGTTTCAATTGTTTATATATAACTGACATTATAAATTCATTATATCTTTACATAGTGTATACAAAGAATGCATTTAAATATCAAGCTTAAAGAAAATAAAAAAAAACTATTCAAGTCGTTTCCTAAGTAAGAAAAGTATAGCAAATCAAAATAGAAGAAATAATCAATAAACAAAATAATGTCAGCAGCTGTAGCAACAGTTAATTCTTCAATCATTAATTTAGTTAAAACCATCGTTGGTGCTGGTCTTTTAGCCATTCCTTTCGTGTTTCAAAATGATGGTGTGTTGCTCGGTATATTATTGACAGTGCTTGCAGGTTTCACATCAGGATTTGGTCTATTCGCATTGGCCAAATGTTCAAAGGTAATGCTAAACCCAAGAAATGCATCTTTTTTTACTATATGTATGATGACAAACTATAAATTAAGTTTAATTAATGATTTGGCCATGATAGTGCAGTGTTTTGGGGTAGGGGTTAGTTACATAGTGTTAGTCGGTGATCTGTTTCCCAATGTGTTTGGAGGGGAAAGAAATTTATGGATTATATCCTCATTGTTTATAATAGTACCATTATGTTTACTGAAAAGCATGAACAGTTTAAAATACTCTAGTATACTAGGATTATTTGCATTGATGTATTTAACGATATTAGTCGTTTCACATTTCATCTACAATGTACTTCTTACAAACAACTATGAAATGTCAAGGGGTGATGTTAACTGGATTAAAATTCATGATTATAATGGGTTTATTACCACATTCAATATTATAATTTTTGCATATACTGGTGCTATGAATTTATTCTCGATCATCAATGAGCTACAGGATAACTCAACGAGAAATATTCATAAAGTCATTAATTATTCTATTGGTATCTCAACAATTATTTTCTTGACGGTCGGGATATCTGGTTATTTGACTTTTGGTAGTGATACACTTGGTAATATAATGTTAAATTATGACAAAAATTCTATATGGACTAAAATTGGTAATGTCTGCTTGGGATCAATGGTAATCCTCTCATTCCCACTATTATTTCATCCTTTAAGAGAGGCCATGAATAACACTATCGTTTTTTTGAAGTACTATATTATACAGAATAACAACACTGCACAAAACGGAGAGAATGAAAATTTTAATTCCACATATTCAAGACCAATTAGTTTATCAATTGTCGATGAAGATGAAGAAAATGAAGCAACTTCATTATTAGAAGAAGGGGAAACAAATATTACAGTACAAAGCGCAGGTTTGGGAGATGAAACTGAAGAGAACCAATTTACTTCTGGAATTAAGACAGACTTCCCACCTTTTCGTTTTTATACAATAACATTTTGCTTATTATTTGTTATGTATATGGTTGCATTAAAGGTTACGTCCTTCTCATTAATTTTATCATTCGTTGGGGCTACTGGCTCCACTTCTATTTCCTTTATCCTACCTGGATACTTTGGTTCAAAATTAATTGGTACAGATTCTTTAGCAGTTGGTGAAATGATTTCTAAAAGGAACATTATTTACCGCAAATGCTGTCAACTTTTATATTGTTTCGGTTTATTTATAATGTTTTTTTCCTTATATCTTATTTTCACAGGAAAACAATCCTAAACTTACATATTAAATATATAAGATAATATTCTATAGATTCTCTCAAAAAATAAATGCATTAATTTAATACTTAAATACTTATTTATATATTCTTATACGCGATATTTAAGATTAAATTTTTAAAGGTCAATTTAATTTTACAGATTGTCTGTCTGATTCAATTGGTGAGTTTTATTAACACGGTTTGATCTTAAATACAACGAATGAAGTAAAAATTTGATCCAAGATTCATGATACTTCTCCCAATGATCATATAATGTAATTAATTCTTGAATTGTATTCATTACTTCATCTAAATCAACATGCGATTCGGCAACAAATCGATTGAAGATTTCTTGATTCTTATTATCCATACTCGTTGAATCGATCGAATTTTGATTATTGATTTTTAAAGAAATAACCGAGCTTTCTGTACCGTTCAATGCACCTTTTGTAATTTTTCCTCGTATACATATTGTTATGAAGAGACATGCAATTGCTATTATATGCGGTGGATATATCAAATGTACATCACTAATATAACTGTCATTAATTAGTGACCAGCAATTTTGGATATCATCTGATGATAAAGCTATATTATATTTTTTATCTCCCAAAACTTTGATTATTTGTTCCATAGATGTATAAGAATGATGAACAATCAAATAACTTTCCAATTCTTCTATTAAATAAAATTCAAACTCAGTAATTTTTGTTGGATCTGGAGGAATAAACTCCGGCCATAATGCCCTAGCTTCACTAACTAAAGTTCTGATATATTGTGGACATTCTTCAACCTTGCAAGCTAGATAAACACATGTTGTTACCATCAAATATAAATTAACTTCTCGTATCGAAACCTTAATCAGAAACCTAGACAAATATATTTGTGCAGTAGCTAAAGCACATTGTCTGATATTTAAACGTCTTCCAAGTTTCATGATTAAGAAATAGCAATATATTCTCAAATTGTAATCTTTATCATAGTGTAGATCCCTATGAGAAATAGGAATGTTCTTAGTAATGGGACCGCTGGTATTCCCGTTTTGAGATCCTTTACCGATTCCATTGCTATTTGTATTATTTGTAGTTTGGTTATTTGGTTTTTGATCTATCACAATATTTAAACCTTGAGGAAAGAGTTGATATTCTAACATCCACAATGCTTGCCTTTCCTTATCTAATGTCTCTTTTGTATATTGCCATTTATATCTTTGAGTTGATGTCCAATAACTAGCCGACATTGTTCTACTAAACGTTGATTGATTTTTTATTCTAAAAGGAAACAAATAAATACGAACCAATACTTTCCTATTATATGCTTATTTATAATATATTATTTCCTTAAAGAGTTTGTTGAAAATGAGTTTGACAGATTTGATCTTAAAATGAATCTTCTTGCAATTTTTAATCCTTAAATAATTTCTGAGAGTTGTGTTGAAGTTTGTCCCTTTCTATTTTGTATTTTATTACAATATTCAACTTTTTAACTATATACATACCATGCCATGATTCTAGAAAGGTTACATGAATTCAATATATATCAAATGTAATTTAAGTTGGGATGATATCACAATTACCTGTTTTACAGAACATACGAATTGCAGAAATCAATCGCTTATATTTCAATATTAAGCACGTGATTAGTAAAAAGTTATGTGATAATAATAGCGCTATGCTCAAAACGTAAGAAAAAAGTTAAATATGGGTTTTGTTATTAGAAACGTCAACGTGAACAAGATACATTCTCCTTGGAAAATTTGAACATATAGCAAACTAAACTTGGAAGATTATACGATATCTGATTAATTGATCAGTGTCAATTTGATTGAATGAAACGCCACTATAATATAACACAGTAAAATCAAGGAATTACTTGTATCAAAAGCATTTAAAACAATCATAAGAGCTCATGAATATTAACTATTGTAAACTATCCTCATAAAACTCAATTGAAGACTATTGTAATATAAAAAAACCCTAATAACAATTACGATAACTTTAATCTTCATTAATATAAATTATTCTTCAAAATTGAAGGAGAAATTTGTTGAAGAAGAGAGAGAGAGAGAGTGTGTGTTATTGCGATGAGATGGATTTTATTCACCATTTTGAAATTCTTTAACTCTCTATACATCTCTGAAAAAAAAAATCCTTTGAGAGAGCGAAACATTTTCCTCATAAGATTTCGATGAAAGAAAAATTTTCATTTTGTACGTATTCCAAAATTGTATATAAAGTGAATGAAATTTTTTGATTTCAGAAAATAAGATAATATTCATTAGTTGTATGTTTTGCATTTTAGAGTTTTATAACATTAAATTTCGTTTGTTTTTTCTTCTTTATTTTTTTATTTTCTATACTTTCTGTTTCTAAAACTGTGATCCATAGTCAAAGAATCGTCACAGTTCGAAGTCTACAAAAGGGAAGCTTTGTTTATTCAGTGCTTTCAATGAAATACTTTGGGGTAAAGTCTCCGACCTGTTTATATGCGGAAACGTAATGAGATTTAAAAATTTTTAATTCTTATATCAACTCATTAATGTCAATTTAGAGATTCATACTTTCTGGATTGCCATTTCGTCCTTTGATTCTTTAAGAATCAAAGTGTATATTTCGGTATTGATATTCGTTTTTGGATATTAAACGATAGTTATGACGATTGCAATTATGTATTTAATTATACAGAATGTAACCCAATGGAGCTTACTTTCTTGACTCATGGATCCAAAATTATTATTATAATTTTTATTTTTTATTTTTTTTACAGTTTGAAGCGATTGCCAAAGTGTAATGCGCTTATGTATAGTCAAATGTACCAAACTGTCAACAATCTCGTTATAGTTATTTGATTGTTATTCTATTTTAAAAAATTGTTTTAAAAATAATTACATTGTGGATGGAAGAGAATAACTAAATTCGTTTTAACTTAGTTGAGTTGAAATGTTATTTTCCATGCTTTTCCTATTAAAATTTTATTTAATGTGAGAATATCTTGACATTGAAAATAATTTATATGATGAAATACTAATGCAACATAGAGTCAAGCTCTGAGTCAAACAAAGATTTGACATGGAAGAGACTTGCTATTCTTTAGCTGATTATTGTTTTCAATTACTAAAATAATTTATATTCTTGTTTAAATTTGTAATAATATTTGAATTTTCTTTTCTTAAGATATGACGTTTATGTAAAGTATATTATATGCTTCTCATCTCAAAAGAGAATTAAAATTTATCTATTATATTATGAGGAATATGCCTGACTAAAAAAGAATAATGGTATATATGTTCGGTATCTAAATGTGTTTATTTCCTTTGAGGAAAATTATTATTACTTATTAATGTTGATGATGATATTGGCCATTATTGTATACTATGCTCTTAATGGTCCTCTTAAATGTCTCTTTTAGGTATTTGATGCAGGGTTTATTTGTCAATGGTACATTGAATATAACAGGCAAACTTATGACCTGCCACCTATCAATTCACTGGCATATATAGCAATAGTCCAAAATATGTTACACCATGTCCAAAAACTCCACGAATCAACAACTATTGAGTGTTGTGGCACCTCACCAGTTGAGTAATCTGAATGTGGAGATAATCCTGCTTGACAATTCCACAAACATATATCTTTTTTCAATTCTCCAGAGTATTGTAAAATTAAATGTGTATACATTGCAATAAGAATACATGGACTGAACCAATAAATTGCACTCATGAACCCAGTTAAGTCTTGAGCATCTGGTCTTGTTCTCCTTTGAATAGCCGGTATAATTCTGGTAGCTGAATAAAATATCATCAATCTAAAAGATAAGTTTAAAATTATTGCTGGTGAAACAGAATCTAGTGCCATTTGAGCAGTTATTTGTATTAAGTCATTAATTGAAGATGGCACATTAATAGTGAAATTTTTGAAAAATACCCAAAATTGTCTAACAATCATATTCTTAGAAATATTTAGTTCGATATTTTTTGGGACAAAATAATTTTCAAGTAATGTCAATGATGAAAATCCATTAATAATATAATTCTTACAATACGAAAATATATTGTCAGCTACTGTTATTCTGCTGTGGTTCATTTGCCAAACTTCTTTCAAACCTTCTAAAAATTCATCTGTCGCAGATACAGCTAATTCTGGAGATACTTCATATATACAACGTATGATGTAAGCAAAAAACAGAGAACTCTCTATAGTCGACCCATTATTACTAACAATGCCAAAAATACCTAACCCACTAACAATGGATAAGGTAAATCCCAATAAAGATGCTGTGCTGACAGAAAGATTCCAAATTGGCGTAACATAAATCCTGTATATATAATACAGAGATGCTGTTATTACACCACCAGATGATAGTAAAGACAAAATAACCCAGATAGAGGAATAACTTTGTTGTTTCAACCAAATATTAGTTTCACCAATAGTTTGAATTCCTAGTATAGTAAAAAAACCTTCTATTAATGTGAAAAAGGGTGTTGCATTAATCAACAGAAATTTCCATGGTTTGATAAAGATATAATAATAATAGTAAAAAAATATCCACGAATTGACTGAAGTCATATCTGGTTTAGAATTTAATTCAGCTTTCAATCCCAATTTTAATATTTGTTTCAAACCACTGTCTTTTTGGAAAAATATAATACTTATAATATTTAAAAAGTAATCTTTAATTATTAATAAAAATTGATATTTGTTGTTAGTTCCATTATGATCATTATAGTAATAATTTTCCAAGTAATTTAATGAAGTTAACAAATCCCTGTTGTTAAATCCTCTTAAAAATATTTGTAATAACGATGATAATATAAAATTTTGGATATAAAATAATGAACTTGCTAATAATCGTATTGTTGTATTTTTTGTAACTTTCTTTGTGATGATATTGATCAAAGTACAAATAAAGTATAATCCAAATAGGGTACCTGTGAATGATAGACCACAATACAAACCTCCAATTTTAAAAGAAATTGGGATGGTAACAACAATGCTCAATAAATAAAATGCAACTAAAATGGCATGCCCACTATTAATAACACCTCTAGGTATTAGATTCTGGAAGAAGTATTGTCTTTTACTTAGCTTACTATTATGCATCATTGTTGTATTGGATTCAATTATTTTTTTCTGTTTCTGTTTTTGTCTGTGCCTCTTCTTTCTTGCTGAAATATCTTGATTATTCGGTGTTCTATTATTTGATGGCATATTTGTTTTGTTAATGATTCAACCCAATATATCTTATGTTGTTGTAATTGTATAAAGACTTTAATTTAAACGGGGGTTCAGCACCTTCTATTTAAAAATCACAAATTGGATAAATAATAAATGATGACAAGGCTTTGTGAATTGTGTATGATATCTAACTTTTAATAATTGGTGTTAATTTTCATGATAAGAAAGTATCAAACAAAATTCAATCAAAACAACAATTTGAAGTATTTATGCGTGTTTAGTTTACAGATACCTGAAACAGTTTGAGTAATAAATCCAAAGTAAATGTTAATGTACTAATATATTAACCAAAAAATCCATTAATATATTGATATTTAACTCATTACTGAAATAAAAAGTTAAATATATTTTAAACTTAATGGAATTAAAATTATTATCTCTAAATTGTTTGTGTTCTCAAAAATTTAAATTTCTGTCTGTGGGAGATAAAGAATTATTTTGTTTGTTTTCTCGAAAATGTTCTAAAAAACATCTGCACGGATCCTAATTTGTTACTTGGAACATTGAAAAATCTATGTCAATACATCAAATTAGACACCAAATAGATTATGTCTTGGTATGGAGTGTTTCATAAATATATAAATTGATAATGAGATTCTTTGTAATACAAAGTGGTTAATCTTACGAATGATATATGTAATTTATTTAGGAATGCATTGACAATAACAAATTGTCCTAAGAGTTATAGAAATTGTCCTAAGAGTTATAGAAATTGTCCTGAGAGTTATAGAAATTGTCCTAAGAGTTAAAAAAATTGTCTGTAATTGATGAGAATTGTCTTAAATTTATTTATTATATATATATATATATATAGTTGATGCAAATGGGTGAAGTTTCATATTAAATCAGATTAAATATCCGATGCAGAATTAATTTCTGTAAGTTATTGACCTCGTATGTCGATGGGTTATTTTTTTTATCTGTACCTATTATGACAGATTCAATGAGAGGGGGGGAAATTCAGTTAGAAAAATAAAACAAAACAGATAGCATGCATCAATTAACTATTGAATTGATTGATAGCCATGATAATGCATGCAATACTTACGTAAGGAGAAGCTCTTTCTCCAATACGTGCTAATTTCCAAAATGTGGACAGAACACCAGTACTCTTGTACCTGTCAAATAACGATGGCCATTGTGCGTGGATGTAAGTACTTGAACAAATTAACAGTAAAATGACTTGTAATAATGATGAAAAATTGAATAATGCAGACATGGTCGGTTTATTACAGTTTATTTTTATTGGTTATTGCAATAGAATGAGAATAATTTCACACTTTACCAGGTTATATATTCATATAAATATATATATATATGACTAGTATTATTGAAGAACCATATATAAGAGATAACAATTTAATTATTCAAACTTTTAAGAATATTTCCTTAATTAAAATAATTTTCAATAATTGAATAGAACTTTTTTCATAAAATCACTGAATGATTAAGAAGTTTGTCATTAATGAGTTAACTAAAATGTGTTACAATTAAGATTGTTAATCTAACTGAACATTTATTATTATTATTATTGTTGTGTGTTGTTTGAATATACAAATTTTGGAAAATAAGAAAATATGACGCCCAAAGTAACCCGAATTAGTTGAATTTATTTGTACTTACGATATCTCAATAAAAATTGGTACATCATTGTATACGAACAATACCAATATATATAATTTCAATAATTTTTCAATTACAGGAACAAATAATAAATAATAATAGATAGGCTCTCACCACAGTCGAAGAAACACAATTAAAGGTTACTTTGAATCTCAAAAGGATTCAACGTTATATAGAAATAATTGGTATTAATATTTATACACAATTGAATCTATTTAAAAAAAAAAAAAGTTAGATTACTTGTAGCATTATCCTTCAATCTGGTTTGGAAGAAGACTGTAGTTTGCTCTCTGTCGGTTCTATTTGTGTAAATAATAATTGAGAAAAAAATCTTGTGTGATCGTTACAGTGATCTGAATAAAAAGATACCAATAATGAAGATTCAACAAAACGCTGTAAATATACTAGAAAGAACCTCTTCTTATTTAAGATCTGGTATTCTTACTAAGCAACCTGCATGGTACAACGTAGTGGCCCAAATTCCTCCATCAAAAAAATTTGAAAGAATTCCCAGGTTTGAAAATCCTGCCAACAATAAGAAATTGAATTCATTAGAACAACTCAATCAAGATTTAATCAATGATAAAAATGGTACCCAATTATTTAAGTCGAGGTACAATAAATTTGATAAACAAGTTTCTTCTAAAAAATTATATAAACCTGCAAAATTGGAATATCTTGAGGATCAAGTGAGAGAAGTATTTTTTGCACAGCATCCATGGGAATTATCCCGTCCAAAGATCGTAGTAGAAAATACTGGTGATGAATCTTACGATTGGTCACATATTGAACAAATTGGAAAGGCCATGGATGGTGAAAACGTTGTTCAAAGAACCATATATCTAATGAAAAATAAAATCCATAATGATATAACTGACGCATATGATCAAGCAAGATACGAATTTTATAGAATTCGATTACAATCTGAAGTAGAAGAGCAAGTTGCACAAGAAGAATCTGAAATGTTTTCATCTGTATTTGGTCCATCAGCAATCCAATTCGGTATTGAACAGGAACAAAAAGTAATCGATGTATGGAAGAAGAAAGCTATTCAAGAAACACAAATCATGGAAGCCAAGAAAATCAATCCATCTGAGTCGTGGTCTCGAAGTGACGAACCTAAACAAAATGAATCTGAAGTAGAGTTATTCGAAGAAGAAACAGTTCCTGACGAGAAGAAATAATGAATATTTAATTACTTCTCTTCTTGAAAATATCGTATGCATTGATATGTGGATAAAAAAAAACCTAGATATTCATTTTTTTTATATTCTACTTCTATAACATTTCTGTAAATAATATAACATCATGTTTATAAATTCCATTTTTAAGAAAAAGGAAATTCAAATCGAATACTAATTTATAGTTAGTATATGGATAAAAGATTTTATAAATATATTTAATAAATCAATTTGAATCGAATCGAATTGAATTGAGTTGTTATATAAGAAAGTATTGAGTTTATACTTAAGTTATTCATTTAAAGGAAGTTAATTACTTTATGGTTCAAATTCCACTGGAACTTGAAAATAAAATTTCACTAATAACGCTTCAATGAATGTTACTACGGTTTCCAAGAAAAAAAAAAGTTTCCCGAGGACTCTATATGACTAAATTATATTTCTTCCAATATAAATTAGAAGCACAAGAAAATAAGGTGAGGATGATATTTGAATAGCAACCATATAGAGCCATGGAAGTAGTCAATATAATGGAGTGAGCAAAAGGAATTTAACTATTAAGATTAATGACTAATTAGAATGTTCATTTTCATACAAGAGTTAATAACAACAAATGTAATTACTTTTCTTTTATTTCTTGAATGATAATAAAAAAATTTAAAAGTATATAAACTGGCTAATTTTTGAACTTTAGTAGAATATTGTCTAGCTATATTATTTTAGTCTTCTATTGACCACTGATGTAATAAAACATTGATAAATATCAATTTATTTGTATTTATAAAATAATAGGATTGGCTAAACAGTGTAACCACTAGAAGTATGTTACGAAGTACTATATATAACAGGCAAATTCATCGCACCCTAAGCAACATTGCTAAATCGAAAAAAAATTTGACAATCGGATTGATTCCAGGTGATGGTATTGGAAAGGAAGTAATTCCATCAGGACAGCACATACTAGAAACAATTGGTGCAAAACATGATCTACAATTCAACTTTATTGATCTTCAGGCTGGATGGCAAACATTTTTAGATACAGGTAAGGCTCTACCAGACGAGACTGTCAGATCATTAAAGGAACAATGTGATGGTGCATTGTTTGGTGCTGTTCAGTCACCAACCACAAAAGTTGAAGGTTATTCCTCTCCAATTGTTGCTTTGAGAAAAGCATTGGGCCTGTATGCTAATATTCGCCCAGTAAAATCTGTGGATGTTCCTGGAAATAAAAAAGTTGATATGGTCATTGTAAGAGAGAATACTGAAGATTTATATATCAAACTAGAAAAAACTTATATTGATGAAAAAACTGGTACGAGAGTTTCTGAAGCAACAAAGAGAATAACTGAAGTAGCAACTAGAAAAATTGCTAAAATTGCTCTTGATATCGCATTACAAAGGTTAAGAAACACAGGAAGTGCCCAACTAACTGTTACACATAAATCCAATGTATTATCCCAATCAGATGGTTTATTCAGAGAAGTTTGTAAAGATGTCTATGAAGGTAATAAATCTTTGTATGGTGACATCAAATATAATGAGCAAATTATCGATTCTATGGTTTACAGATTGTTTAGAGAACCAGAATGTTTTGATGTTATAGTAGCTCCAAACCTTTACGGTGATATCTTATCTGATGGTGCAGCTGCCTTGGTGGGTTCCTTAGGTGTAGTACCAAGTGCTAACGTTGGTCCAGAAATTGTCATAGGCGAACCTTGTCATGGTTCAGCGCCAGATATTGCAGGGAAAGGTATCTCTAACCCAATTGCAACTATAAGATCAACTGCACTAATGTTAGAATTTTTGGGACATTCAAATGCAGCTAATGAAATTCAAACTGCTGTTGATGCCAATTTAAGGGAAAATTTAATTAAAACACCTGACTTAGGTGGTAAGAATACAACAGATGAAGTCTTAATGGATATTATCAAAAGATTATAATAAAACAAACTTCACAATCTTAAAAGAAATTGTAGTAATTTTTTTTTTTTAATTTAATAATAATTTAATCAAAATTAAATATTGGATTTAATTAATGTTATCAATACAATTAGAATTGCTTGTGCAGGTAATATAACTATGTATATTTTTTAAATAATTATTCATATATCACGTTCAAAGCAAACCGCAAAGAAACCAATCCCACCATCCTCTTTGGGAAGAGCTCTGATACAACCCTCTGACAGCTCTCGACACTTTTCCTCATCATCTCTGAACACCTCTTTGAACTCATCAGTCAAACCTCTCCTTGGCCAAGTTGGAATTACATTTTCTCTTTTAGACACTCTCCACCCCATCTTTTTTAAAGTGCTATCCAATAGTAAATCAATAACAACTCTTTCATTTTCTTCTGCGTGAATTGAACAAGTACTGTAAACAACTTTTCTAGCTTTTGGGAAACTCATTGCATGTTTGACAACTTGAAACTGGAAAGAAGCCAATTTTGATAATCTAGTCTTTAAATCGTCTTTCTTCATAAACTCTTCTTCTTGTTCGGTAGGGATATTTTTATTTTCATCATCCTCTTCCTCTTCTTCAACTTTACCTTGCTTTTTTCTATTTATGGAGTCTATAAATTTTCTTCCAAAAATCCCACTACCTGAACAACTTGGATCCACTATAAAACCTGTGACGTTATTAAATTTATCTGGTGTAGCAATTTTTGTAAAATCACCAACGTTTACTTCAATTGTACGTGAACATCCTGCTGTTTTAATCATTTTCTGTAAAACTGCTGCTCTCTCTGGGTTTTTTTCAAAAGCATGAATCTGAATTTTTTGATCCTTAGATGGTCCTCCAAGTATATATGCAGCAGTATGTGTGGTTTTATTACCTGGTGCTGCACATGAATCAATAATTATATCATCTTTTCCAGGGTTAAGAATGTGAGCTGGAAAACAAGAGGCTCTATCTTGAATAATAATTTTTCCTTGTTTATATAACTCATGGGAAGTGATTTTATCCTTAGTATGGATACCAAACAAATTTGGTATGAATTCATCATGGTAAATAGTTCCTTGTTCTATTTTAGACCAATGATCAACTTTTGTTGGGAATTTTTTCTCTAGTTCATTTATTATTCCTTCAACACCAGTAGAAGCAGGAACTCTTATTGGATTAATTCTGAACCACCTAACAGGAGTGATATCATTTCCCTCATTCTCTGCGTCAATTAGCTCATCCCAACTCTTCAATTTCATTTTAACTTGTAATTTGACCATTTCACTACGGAGGGCACTTTTATACTTCAAAACGTATTCTTTCAATGGATGTTTTCCCATTTGAATTCTTTTGCTTTTAGAAAATAATAAATCATGGCATAGTAATAGTATAGTCAGTCTTTCAAATCTTGGTTTACCGTTCTTTTTTGGTATATTATTTAATATGCCTGATTTTTTCATAATAGTCTCAAGATAAGGTTTATATTTCCAGCACGAGTTCAAAACAGCATATATATGTTTTGGATTACTTTGCACCTTATATATCTTACAACTTTTCAAAACAATGCTTTGCATTGAACCAGATATCTTGCCTCTAGAATCTTCCTTTTCTAAAAATTCTAACACCCATGTTGCATCTCTATAAAAATTCATGATTGTATTTCTAAATTATATGGTTTAGCGTTTTATATAGATATATTCTTATATACATTTTTGCAAATACAAATTATATAAAATTAAGAAAACTCAATTTAATATACTTTAGATAGTTTGAGTATCACTTATCTAAAAATAATGTATAATTCATTCTTATAACATACCTCATCTCATCTCATCTCATCTCATTTCGTATTATAAAAAAACCTTGAAATTCCTAATAGTATAAATTTTCATCATAATATGTACATATAAAAAATTTAATTTTAAAGTGTAAG
Organism: Tetrapisispora nanseiensis; assembly: GCA_030568035.1. Taxonomy (NCBI): domain Eukaryota; kingdom Fungi; phylum Ascomycota; class Saccharomycetes; order Saccharomycetales; family Saccharomycetaceae; genus Tetrapisispora; species Tetrapisispora nanseiensis. The sequence goes on along the minus strand of JAJLTH010000004.1, from coordinate 173,364 downwards.
AAAATTTTGAGATATGAAAAAGAAAGAAAGATTGTGTAACAAGAGCCATACGAAAAAACTACATAGAGTTATTCAACTATCATGTATGAAATTGACAAATCTAAGTGTAAAAAGCAGAGCCCATACATAATTAAGAACTTAATCTAGCGGTGTAGAAAGCAAATCTACCAAATTCTTATGATGCAATTAGTTCAAACTAATTATTAATCTCAACTATACATTTAAAATTCGATATAATGCTAAGGAAAAATACTTAAAAGTAGTGACATTGAATTATTTCTGCCCGAATCAAATTGAGGAAACAAGAAAAAAGAGAATAAAACCATTGATAAATCTTCTTCTTCAGGCTATTTTCTGTAAATTATCATCAACTCTTCTTGTAATAATTTTTATGTAGTTTCAGGCATTCCGTAATCACCAAGTTTTAATTTATTTGTAATGATGTTTGCTAATTGATATCATACTAAAACTGACAGTGGATTAGTTTTTATCTTTGTTAATAACACCAAAGAGAACTATATTATTCTCAATTATTCGGTCTTGCATATTTTTGTGTTTAAATAGATACAGATAATTCTTGTATTCATTTTCTTGGTGATGGAAGGAATTAAACATAGCTTTCTTAAGTTATTGTCCTTAATATCGTCAAGGTATGTAAATAAGTACATCTTTATTCACTTTATTAATATATTATTAGATTCTAATTTTTTTATTTGTGCTTAGGTTTTTCAAAACACATATTTTGAGAGAGCAATCTCTCCAGTCAGCTTATAATTGTCTTGTAAGATAATGTCTTAGAGATCTTTAAATAATTTGAACATAAATAGATTTTTGTTATACATTGGGAAATAATTAATGTTTGAAATATTTTCTAGATAAATTATATATTTGCTTCTTTAAATATATTAATAAATTGCTCTTAACTTAGAGATATAATCATATTTCACTGCTTACCTATTTTTATTTGGTTAATATCTAAAGAATGCCAATCTTTTAATCTATTTGAAAAAAAAAGTTACAATTGTTCAAAATCTATATATTATTTAACAAAACAATCATAAAAATTTAAAATAGGAAAATAGTAGAATATCAAATATAAAAAAGAAAATAAATATTTAATCTAATTTGTCTTCCAATTCCTTTAATCTCAACAATAATTTAAATATTACTTGTGCCAAACTTCTAAAAAAAATTCGTTTAATAAAGAAAGAGAGTCTTACGAGGTTATAAAAGTTTGATTAAAGAAGTGTTCATTGATATATTACCATTTTCGAATACTTCACTAATTAGTTGATATATTAACTAATATATTATCTTTCGGATACTTTAATTATAAATTTCAATTAAAGACATTTCGTAACTAAAAAATTGAAAAATAATAAAAAAAAAAAAGAAAGAAAGAATTTAATATTTTTTTTATTTTATTTTTATTTCTGAGAGTACACATTTATTAATATTTATTTTTATTGATTATATTTTATTAAAATTATTACATCAGATTAATCAGATTCTTGTTGTTTATCTAATTCACGATAATTGAATAAATTTATTAACTTCAAAAGCAATCACCAAGAGTTGAAATTACAATTAAGAAAAATATATATAATAAGACTGACAGTTAAAGTGTACTAGAATATTTAGTGTAATTTATCATAACCAAGATTATTATCAAGTTATTCGATATAGTGTGATCGCATAACACATTCTTTGAAGAAATCAACAATCATAAATAGACATAAAATAGTAATGTCAGCAGAACAGGGCGTTAAGCGGAAACTGGAAAATGGAGAGGATTTATCTTCTTTTCAAGACAATGAAAAAACAATTAAACAATCAAAAGCATTAATAAAAAGACCTGTAATTGTACCTACTCAAAAACCTAATTTGCATTACACTCCATTAAAGACAGGCCTTTGCTATGATGTTAGAATGAGATATCACGCAAAGATATTCACTTCATATTTTGAATATATTGATCCCCATCCAGAAGATCCAAGGAGAATATATCGTATTTACAAAATTTTGGCGGAAAATGGATTAATTAATGATTCCTCGTTGACAGGTGTATCAGATATCGGTGATTTAATGTTAAAAATTCCTGTTAGAGAAGCTACAAAAGAGGAAATATTAGCTGTTCACACAAAAGAGCATATGGCTTTCATTGAAAATAGTGAAAAGATGACTCGAGAAGAATTATTAAGCAATACAGAAAAAGGTGACTCAGTTTATCTAAATAACGATTCCTACATAAGTGCAAAATTATCATGTGGTGGTGCCATTGAAGCCTGTAAAGCTGTCGTGGAAGGTAGAGTTAAGAACGCGATGGCAATCGTAAGGCCGCCGGGTCATCATGCTGAACCTCAAGCAGCTGGAGGTTTCTGTTTATTTAGTAACGTTAGTGTTGCTGCGAAATCAATACTAAATACATATCCTGAAAGTGTGAGGAAAATTTTAATATTAGATTGGGATATTCACCATGGTAATGGTACTCAAAAGGCATTTTATGAAGACGAAAATGTTCTTTATATTTCTTTACATAGATTTGAATTGGGTAAATTTTATCCCGGTTTCCCAGAAGGTAACTACGATAAAGTAGGAGAGGGAAAAGGTGAAGGTTTTAACTGTAATATCACTTGGCCTGTTAAAGGCGTTGGTGATGCAGAATATATTTGGGCCTTTGAACAGATAGTAATTCCTATGGCACGTGAATTTAGACCAGACTTGGTCATAGTTTCTTCTGGTTTCGATGCAGCTAATGGTGATACCATCGGCCAATGTCACGTAACACCTAATTGTTATGGTTATATGACCCATATGCTAAAAACTCTAGCAAGAGGCAATCTGTGTGTGGTTTTGGAAGGTGGCTACAACTTGGATTCTATTTCCAATAGCGCACTTGCTGTTGCAAAGATCCTGATTGGTGAGCCTCCAGATGAAATTCCGGAATCTGATAGAGATCCTAAACCAGAAGTTTTAGATATGATAAATAAAGTGATAAAAGTTCAATCTAAGTATTGGAAATGTTTCAGACGTAAATTTGGGAACTTTGGCGGTGTATATGAAAAGCCTGTAGATTCAGAAATACCGAAAATGTTTCCTTTACAAGATGCAATCAGAAACGAACAGTTATCCCGTTATTTTAATGACTTTGGCTTAATTAACCTGTCCTTGCCAAATTTAAACTTACCGACTAACTCCATTCTCTGCTCAGAGAATTTTTTTAAAGCAAAATCTCTTTGTGTTTTATTGCATGATACACCAGAAATTTGGGGTAATAGGGATACTATTACTGGTATTATAGATCCCTCTACCTCTATTATTTTTGATTCATCACTGAAATTCATAAAATGGGCAATTGATAGAGACACAGCAGTTGTAGATATAAACATACCAAGATCATCATTTGAATCTGACAATTATTCAGCCAACTTATTGTCCCAAGACGTAATGATATCACTTTGGGATAAGCATTTTACATATCTTCCAACTTTGGAAAAATTATGTTTTATTGGTATTGGTGAAGCTTCTTCCGGTATAATACATTTATTGGGTAAGAGAGATACCAGAAGTGTAGCAAAGGCTGCCATTAATTTCATAGGGAATAGCTCTCTAAAAGCGATTGTACCCTCTCTTGATGAATCATTAGGTGATTGGTATTTTAAAAATTCTTTAGTATTTACAGACCATTTTCATAGTTGTTGGGCTGACAATGACAAAAAGCCACGTAAGAAATATGGTAGAGTTTTAAGATGTGATAGTGATGGAATTCACAATATAATACAAGAAAGGTTCGAGGAAGCTACGGATTTTATTTTAGATGCTTTTGATGAATGGAGTGATTCCGAAGATGAATAATAAAATTAAAAGTCATTTGGTTGACATTGAGTTAAAAAACTAATACTATTTAGTTATTATATAATTTCTATCATAAGATTTTATATAGTTGTACGATTATCTGAATATAATTTAATGATATAGGTTGTTTCGCTAACAAAATAATGTCACAGGATAGTATTATTCTTAAAAGCAATTCTGAGAACATTGAGTGATGGATAAAATATTCATTAATTCCTGTTTGATTATATACTAAATGATATAGTGCTCAAATTGAAGATTAACTATTATTGTTATACATATGAAATTCATAGTATCAAAGATGAAATGAAATGCTCATATTTTTTTTCCTCCAAGATATGATGGCTTAGAAGGTCGCTTTGGTGGTTTCTTGTTCCTTGTAGTATCGACAGAATTCTTATTAATAGAAGTATTATTAGAAGTTCTAGATATTTCTTGTCTGCTTGGTGTACTTTCGCTTTCGTAATTTTCAGTAGGCTCGCCAGTATATTTTCCATAACCTTCGGCAGATTTTTTTATAGGTAACTCATTATTATTTTCTAGTGAGAATAGATATCTGTCAGCTAAGGAACTATTATGCAAATGCTTAACTGGTTTGCTTGATGAAGTTGAGACCTCATTTGAAGTGTTGTTGGTGTCTTTAACCTTTTTAGTAAAGTCTTTCTCTATTTCGTGTTTACTTATGGTATTAACAGATACCTTTCTGTTATCCTTTCCCAACGAAACTGAGTGTATGTCAGTAGATTTCGGTAAATCCTTCTTAATAGTATATATATCATCATCATCTGGATCAACATTTGATATAACTTTGTCAAAATATGGTGAATTCTCCCTGTCATTGAATACGGATAAGTCTACATTCGATGACTTTGTTGAAATTGCATTTGAATCGATCTTATTAAGTTTATTCTCGTCCAAAGTGGTAGGATTAGAGTCAACAATGGATGAAATATTACCTCTACCACCATATACTTTACTAGAATTCATAAAATTCATCTCATTATCAGGTAAAGTTCTCGTTCTTTGAAATTCAGGAAAAGTAGGTTCCTTCTGTGAATTATCATGAGATGTTGCCTTCTTGATCCCTGTATTTTTTTCTATTTCAATATTTGTTTTGTTACTTTTCATCAAATTATTCATCTGATTGATATATGCAAGTGAATTGGATTGATCCTTCACAGGAATCATTCCTGCATACTTTATATTTTGAGCTTGTGGAATAGAATTTTGTAAAGCGATATTACTGATGTTATATGGATTTCTACTGATATTTGTTGTTATCTGTGAAGTTGTCACTGATGGAATATGTGAATTAATTGATAAATTACTATTACCGTTATTATTATTTCCAACTAAGTTAGATGATAAGGATGGGCTGCTAATAGAATGATGTAAATGTAAAGGAGGGAAATTTTCCATACCATTATTCGGACCCATGTCATGAGAATATGTCTGTTGTATAGCTCTTTTCAAGTAAAAATTCTTTATTGGGCAAGGAACACCTTGCAGACGTGACACTTCTTCTACTACTTGACAAATATTAGGTCTCTGAGATGGTTGTAAAGATAATAGAACTCTTATTAAATTTTTCAAATTGTCACTATATTGGGGATATGCTGGGTATTGAAATCTGGCGTGTAAGATAGCATTTTCACCTTCCTTTTCAAAAGGAGTCGTGTAGTAACAGATTTTGTATAAAAACACACCAAGTGCCCATATATCTGATTTTTCATCAATTGGTAAATGTTTTGACATATCTAACATTTCTGGAGATCTATACTGAGCAGTTGTATTCTTTAAAATATCATGTTGGACAAAATTTAGTTCATTTTGGTTTGTAGGCGGTCTAATTACACCAGAAACAGAACCAAAATCACAAACCTTAAATTCGTTTTTGTTTGATATCAAAACATTTTCTATCTTTATATCTCTATGTAATAATGGTGGTTGTAATGCATGCATAGCTGCTATCCCTTGAGAAACTTGGCTCATAATATTTAAAATCTCATATTCTTTCAATCTATTTTGTAATCTTGTATTCATAAAATCAATTAAACCCTTTCCAGAGCAATACTCCATTAGTAAGAAAACTTCATATGAACCATTTGGAATACCTGGAGCAATGTTAGCTTTAGCCGCATGTGAATCAATATATGATACAACATTTTTATTATTTCTCAACAATTTCATTGCTTCTACTTCAGCTCTCAGCACATTCAGAGAGGTTTTATCTGGTACAATAACTCTCTTTAGACAAGCAATATTTGAACCACTATGTGGATCATACGGTGATATCTCCACTTGATACACTTGTGCAAACCCACCACTGGTTAAATATTTTAATATTTTTACTTGGTGTGATCCCACAGGTAAAACACTACCAGGTGTATATAGAGGAATTTCTGGTTGATTCATGAATTCAGATCGAGAGTTTTACTGATTATATTAATATCGTCTATATTTACTAAAAATGAAACTGAAAAAAGTGCTAAACGAATAGGGCAGAAAGTTATCTTGTAATGAAATGACAATGGTACAGTGACGTGTGCTGAAAATGCTTAAATTATACCAAAAAAAAAAAAAACAAATTCCCAAATGATATATGTTTTATTTGAAATCAACACAATTGCAGAGATTTTGATTACTCTACATATATTAGCTAGTACGACATGAATATAATATGAAGCTATTATATACTAATAAAGAATCAACTTTGAATTAATAAATCATGAATAGGGGAATGTCTGCTGTACTCTTACATTTTAATGGTCATTTTATAAATTTCTATAAATATTTTCAAGAATTAATTTTTCAATTCAGATTTTTGCGAAAAAGTATATCGAAATTCTATAGATTAGATTCCACAATAAAAAATTAATAAAGAAACGAACGAACTGAAGAAAAAATTGTTGTAATGAGCCATGATGGTTTTATTGATTATTGATTATTGATAGAATAGATAATGAATATTCAGATGTACCGATTAAAACCAAAAAGTTACTTTCTGAGCCTCATGTTCTGCAATGATTTGTTTTTTTTTTTTGACTGAAGATACTGAGATTTGAAAATTGCGTAACGAAGATGTATGATTCCATCGCCACTATATATATTGCTCTTTAATCACAAGCAAATGGTTTTGCATTTAATGTTTCACCTATAAAAATAGGTGATTGTTCTTTCGTACTATCATATCCTAGCATTGGAGATCCAAATTTGACATATAAAAACTAAGGTACTTATTTAATATGTGACACTTACGTTGGAAATGTCGTTATGCAAATAACTTCGAAATAGACATCTCGTTGAATTGAGAATTTTTGATCGTAAACAATCCTTCTTGTTACTTATCCGTTTGTTCAATAGATCTGTTTTTTTTTAAATTATCTATCTGTCTAATTAAAATATTATATATTAATTATGTTGTAGAAATCTTATTTATTTCGTTTTAATTACTTACGGCAGTTGTTCGTCGTTTGCTGTTTACCTAAAAAAGTGTTACTTTCTTTGAGAAATTATTAGAAGCGAAGATTGTTGATATCTCCTCTAAAATTCTTAATATGGTTATCAAAACTATCTTTTAATCTTTAAATGTTTTTACAAAAGTATGTTGTTGTTTTATAAAAACTTAATTAATTGCAGTGGATAGAGGAGTTATAACATATTTTAAAATGAAAGTTTAATGTTGAATAATTGCTATTTCCCTCTCTATGAAGATCTCTTGAAGATATTCGTAGGCAGTGTGAAAGTTAAGTTATTTCAAAATAATTACAGAGTCACTGATTCAATATAAACTATTATGGTAACAACTTTATTGAATCAAATTAGTTTTGGAGGAGATAACTGGTGTCTAGAGTTAGAACCTCTTTATAACTATGGTTTGTTATGTAGCTTGAGTAATGGTGAAGTAAATTTAATGGACTGGAATACCTCAAATATTATCAGTAAATTTACTACTGGTGAAACAAATATTAATTCATTGAGAGTTATAAATAAGGATTGGGAAAATGGTAGTACTTTTGCCGCTACTTCTTTAGATTCTGTTAAAATATTTGATATTAGGGATTCTAATAATACAGTAGCAACCATAAAGAATGATAGAAATGCAATAATTTTATCATTAGAATCAAGACATGACAAATTGGTTTATGGAACAGAATTAACTGGTGTTGATGCTGCATTATATATGTATGATATAAGAAAATTTGATACCCCATTAAGATCTTTTATTGATTCTCATCATGATGATATTACAAATATAAAATTCCATCCATCTGATAAGGATATTTTACTGAGTGGTTCCACTGACGGCTATACAAATGTATATGATCTAACACAAGACGATGAGGATGAAGCTCTCCATCAAGTTATTAATTATTCCTCAATACATTCTTGTGGATGGCTGTCACAAAAGAGAATTTACACTCTATCGCATATGGAAACTTTTGCAATTCACGAATTGAATGATAAATCAGAAGAATTGACTTTACATGAGCCCCGTCCTTTGGATTTTGGTGATATACGAGAACCATGGGATTGTGACTACGTGGTTGATATCTATGCAGGATATATCGCAACTGGAAAATCACAAGAAAACAATGGTGAATTGAAAATTTATGGCTTCCATAATGAAACAATTGACCTTCAAAATCCAATTATAATACCTGCTGCTCATAATGATGAAGTCATTCGCGATGTGTTCTTACCTTATAATGAAATCAACAAGAATGCGGATATTATATATTCCTGTGGTGAAGATGGTAATGTTAAGATATGGAATTCTCCAGGATGCTCAAGTACTTTGAATGTTTCAAAAGATTTTTGGGATGCAAAGGAAGAAAAAAATATTTTGGCAGAAAATTATGAAATTCCAGAAGAAATATTTAGTACTTCTGAAGGTTTCCACACAGATTTAAGTACTGACAAAATTTTAAAAGATAAAAAGACATCTCACAAAAAAGATAAGAGTAAAAAGAGTAAAAGCAAGCATGATAAGAAAAAAAAACATTCTAAAACTCGTTTCAAACCATACTAAAGGACTTGGAAACAAAGTAGTATACTATATTGATATCAAAAATTGATATAAGAAAAGGTAATTAATCACATATCTTTCTTGAGCAGTAGTTTGGTTGGCCAGATAATACTAACTTGAAAACAGAATTTAAATGAATAGCTCTCAAGCTCCATTTTTTTTTTTACGTTACTTATAGTATATTATAGCTCTGAATTTTGTTTAATTGGTATTTATTTGTATATATCAATAGATAAAGATACAGATTTAACTTAAATATTATGGAACCAAGTATCGGCCAGTGCACTTGCAAGTAAGCACTTAAACTGTTTTATGTAAGGAATTTAGTATGACTGCACGTGATCTTTATAAATCATTCGCTTTGTTGATCATTTCATTGGCATCGGCTAATTGACAAGAACAACAATGAAATATAAAAATAAACATAACAACAAAGCAATAAATATTTCAAAGTCATAATTTGTTTGTGCAATAGTAATAAAAACAATATATAATTTGACATTTGTAAATCAATACAGATATTAAAGTAATTAGTTAAACGAACATTTATATTGGAGAGCCCTTTGAAGTCAAGATTTCCTTTTCAAGTAGACACAGAAATATTGGCAAGCGTCATTATTTATAGGTAAAAACAAATCATCTGTTTAAATATATTGTTTACAAATCATTTCTAATTTTTGTACACATTTGAAAAATGAGTAGCGTAGTCAATAAAAGTGGTACACGTTTTGCACCAAAAGTAAGACAACGTCGATCTGTCAAGCAATTAGAATCTCCTCCACCGACCCAAACACAACAAACTATTGACTCAAACGAAAAATTAGGTGAAGAACTCGATGATGAAGATCCAAAATCAAAGATAATTAAAGAGCCAATTGCACAAAAGAGCGTAGAAATATCAAATTTGAAACATAAGGTGATTTTAGAACAAAATCAGGACACAACACGAATGGATGACAATTCGATTGCACAAAAAATGGACATAAATAATCTAAAAAACCCTATACCTTCGGACAGTTTGATAGATAGTAACTCTAATATACTGTCAAATACACAAAATAATTTTAATACAAAACGTAGATCTAGTAGGCTAAATTCATTAAGCAGTTCCAATGCAAAATTGGCATTCAAAAAGATTACTAATAATCCAGTATCTTCTCAGCAATCAATTAATGTCACAGAAATTATGCCAAAGAGACGTTTATCTACCATATCTAACTCTAAACTATTAAAAAACAAAGTGCGTACTATTTCCGAAGCTGATAGTACCTTACAATCATTAAAGAGGAGGCGTATGTCCTCGAGAACTTCTATTTCCAAGCAGTCAGGATCAATTCATAGAATTAGTATTGTTCCTGTTGATATTAATAAAATAAGCAATAATAGAAACAATAATAAAAATAGAACTAATAATAACTCCAATTCTAAGAGCAATGATAATATTGATAAGATCACTTCTAAAACAATTGCTTCCGATAATAATGATAGCTATAAGGATAAAGAAGTTAGTAAAGATGATTCTAAACTAAGAAAAACAAGATCTAGTACTAAATCATCTACCAATTCAATCACTGAACCAACCATTGAACCAACCACTAAATCGACCACTAAATCGACCACTAAATCGACCACTAAATCGACCACTAAATCGACCACTAAATTAAGCACTAAATCAAGCACTAAACAAAGCACTAAACAAAACATCAAGCTAACTAAAAAACCAAGCCCAAAATCTATACCAACTAAAAGTAATAATAAAAGCAAAAGCAAGACTTCAAACAAAAGAAAAGGAGATAAAATCCCGATAGCATTAAGCAGGCCTAATTCCAAGAAAAGGACCTCGGATGAGTTATTTGTCAATACCGATAGTAAATTTAAAGAATATAAAATAACTACTTTGAGTCAAATACCGAAAAATATTCAGGATGCTGATTCAGAAAAATATATCATAGATGAAGAACTTTTCACAATGGCAGAATTATGTAAACATATGCTACCAATTGGTAAAACTTCAGAAAATTTTGAAAAAGCAAAAGATGCAGCAAAAAAAAGAGAAAACAAAAGACAAGAAAGGAAAGAAATCAGGAGAAGGGCTCGAGAAGAATTCAAATCGATTTACTCGTTAACAAAAGAAAATATAGAAAAGGAGAAGGAAGAACGTAAAAAATTACGTGATGACTTAATGAATTCAGAAGTCCCAGAATTGCAACCATCCACCATACAACTAAAATTGAATAAGGAGGGTACAATTGCTGTTGATGATGAATCGACAACAATCGATAGACATAAAAATGCCAGCTATGAGAATTCACAAAAAGAAAAAATTAATGAAAATCCATTTGAAAACTTATGTAATTCTGCAACTTATGGAAGAAATTCATACACAGATCCTTGGACAAGTATTGAAATGATGAAATTTTATAAGGCATTAACAATGTGGGGTACAGATTTCAATGTAATTGCTCAATTATTCCCATATAGAACTCGTAAACAAATTAAAGCAAAGTTTATCAATGAAGAGAAGAAGCACCCGGTTATGATTGAATTAGCATTAAGGTCAAGATTACCTCCTGATTTTGATACATACTGTAACGATATAAAGAAAAATCTCGTCAGCATTGAAGAATTTAATGTTGAATTAGAAAAACTACAAGAGGCCCATGAAAATCATCTTAAAGAAATTGAAGAAGCTAAAGAATTAGCAAAGAATGAGGATTTGAGAATTAGTAAAAACAGGGACATGAATAAGAAAACTTCTGGTGGATTTATGGCCGAAGAGTTAAAAACATATAGAAAATCAGAGATCGTTTTGGGTACCATTGACGAAAGAAAAAGACAACCTGAGGGAGAGATGGCAAGTGCAAGTTGATTCGCTAAATAATGAATTCTAGTAGTTGATGAAGACAACCACTAGAATTTAACTTTAGTTAATTGGCATTCGATATCTGTGTTTGTTTCTAATATTTAATAAATTTATATATATAGTATCTGAAACATATAATGAATATAAGCCCGCATTCTAAATTTGTATGCAGCTTTTCTTTATTGAAAATAAACGATCATTCAATAAAATCTTCTTGAGATGTTGGAAAGTATTCTCTTCACTGATCTCGCGAAAATTTAAACATCAAAATGGGTAATACCATAAAAGAGGAATAAAAGACATCTAAATTAAGATTCCTCCAAGCAGTTAGAATTCAAATTGTTGCCTCCTAATATGAATTGATAGATGTTTAAGTATTAAACTCGAAATAGAATAAACATACAGGGACTTTCTCCATAATAATTATCAGTTATGAATGTAGGGAATGATTCAGACTTGGAACATAAAGTTCTTGAGCAGGAAAGTTACAAGTTGTATATAACAACATTTAAAAACGATCAGTCAATTAAATTTCTAATAATACCTAAAAATTATAATATAAGATTAATAATTAATAATGTAATTATAATATCACTGACCTATTTATCAGAACTTTATTTGCAGAAATATGTTCAACAGTTAAACGGTTTCAAGAAACTAGGTTGGCTGTTGTTTATTTATATTGTAAGTAATATCATAATACGCCCACCGGTGATTGATTCGTTTATTATAATAAAGAACTATGGTATACAAGTAACTGCTACTAAAGGTTTAAATTTATTACCATTCCAATTGAATAACAAATATTTTTCAAAGAATAATTTTTACCCCATGAATACAGTTGTCGATATAATAATCAATGAAGGATTTATTCAAGGCTTCCAAGTAATATTCTATTTAGCAATGATTGTCAAAAATGAGAAGAAATTAATTTTATTACTAACAGTATGTTGTTAAAAACTTTATTATTTAAATATATTTGCATGCATTGATACTAACATTTTATACTGCTCCATTTGCTGGGGGAAGTATTTTCACGTTAATAGTCTACTAGACCAAAATTTAATGATCAGAAGTTGATTTATAATTTAACCCAGAAGTTTTTAAAATAATGGGTCCAGGATAATAATAATAATAAACAGTTTGGCAAATTCTTAGAATTCACATACTTCATAAACAACTAAGATGAATCTTTACCCGGTTTATTTATTAATCTATATCTCAAAGATTGGATCAACGCGATGAGATGCGATCGAAAAATTTTTCTGTGAAGATAGCCTGTCAATGAATCACATCGCAAATACCATGCTGTGTTAAGAAAGTAGCTTATCTGAATGATATATCTCGAAATTGTCTCTCTTGAAATGAATTATCGACCTAAGAAATATATTAAACGAGACAGAGTCCACATTATAAATAGAAAGAGTATGAGAAAAAAGCTGAAAGGTAAGACAGGTGCAAAAAGTCTTAAAGCAACATTATTAAATCAACAGTATAAGGAAAAATCTCTGAATAAAAGAAGGCAACAAATTGCACATAAACAAAAGCCAATTATTAATTCCCAAGTCAAGAAGAATCAGTTAAAACAAAAGGAACATGCAGTTAAGTTTATCCCTTTCAATAAGGATGAAACATTATTATTAATAGGTGACGGTGATTTTTCATTCGCAAAATCACTGATTCAACAAGGTTATATACTGCCATGTAATTTGATTGTGACTAGTTATGATGCATCCATTCAGGAGTTAAAATTAAAATATCCACATACGTTTGAAGATAATTATAAATTCTTGATGGAAGAACAGGTACTAGTATTTTTCCGCATTGATTGTAACAACTTAATTAAATCCTTTAAATTATCAAAAAAGAATCCTTGGAAGAAAATTATGCAGTCAAATGGTAATACATCTATTAGTAGCAAAGTCATTCAAAACATAATGTTTAATTTTCCTCATAATGGTAAAGGTATTAAAGATATGGATAAGAATATTAGAGAACATCAAGAACTTGTAGCTAAATATTTTGAGAATTGTAAAAGTTTCTTCCAATTAGTTAACTCAAAAATAGTTGATTCCAGAAATGATTGTATTCGTGGTTATTCATTTGATGACAACAAAAGTAACGGACAGGTGATAGATGGTTTATCCCAAGATGGTATGGGTAAAGTTATCCTAACTATTTTTACTGGTGAACCATACGATTTATGGGAAGTTAGAACATTAGCAAAACAAGCTGGTTTCCAAGTTGAGAAATCTAACAAATTTCAATGGGAAAACTATCCAGAGTATCATCATAAAAGAACAAATAGTGAGCAAGACACAACAAAACCTGCCGAAGAAAGAGAAGCTCGTATTTATGTGTTCAAGAAGTATGCTAATTCAAATAAAAATCAAAAGAAAAAAAAGAGAAATGATGAAGATGATGATAATGATGATGATAATTAATTTAATCTATAGCACAAAATGTAGCGTAAGTTAATAGTTTATTAAATATTATAGTTATAAATATCAAATTGAATTGGCCGGGTCATCTCCTGATATAAAAAATTGATAAAATATAAGAATTTAATCGATTTTATAAAAATAATGATTTGAAAGAACAAATGAAGCATACAATTGTAATGATGGGTGATTATAAACAATATAGAAAATCCAATGATTTAAAGCTTCACTTTTGTTAGGAATACCTATTTATATATGCAACTTTAAATATTATTAACACTTTCTCCAATCAACTACTTTAGAATAATAACAGCAAGAGTAACATCTTTTCCTAGCATACAATGAATAAGCCTTCACCAAAACATATATTACATCTTTACAAAAACTTAATTAAATCTGCTGTTCGTCACAATCGTAGATATAAGGTAATTCAAGAAAGAAATGAAATAAACAGAGAGATTGCAGTATTGAACTATGATAAATTAAAAGCTATTAAAAGTCAGACCCAAGGTGACACATCGGGCAATAAAGGACCCTTAAACCTCAAGAATATTGACGATAAAATTAGAGTATTAGAAGAATCAGATCCTTCCAAAAAGCATGAATATTATTTTGCTTCACAAGACTTCAAAGATATCATAAAACCAAAATTCAAAACATACTTGAATTCATCTAATGGCACAAATAAGATTCCAGAGAGATCTCTGGAACATTTTAAAGATGTTTATTTATTCTTAGACAACCAAAGAGAATATGACGAATTATTTGAGAGATATAACATGGGAGAATTCAATAAAATGCCACAAGATGTCAGAGTGAAAAAAACTGCAAATAGGGTTGGTTTAGATGTACCCCTTTGAATTTCATTTGATAAATAGCAACACACTTAATTTGAACAGTATTGAAAATTGAGAAACCAAACAACTTGTAAATATAATTCATTCGATTTATATATGGATATAGCGGCATATGTAATTTAAGAACATATGTAATTTAAGAACATATGTAATTTAAGAACATATGTAATTTAAGAACATATGTATTTTTATAGAATTAAATGAAACATGTAAATAATTCTGACTCAAATATGAATTATTTTGAAACAATTAAGTTGATAAAATTTCAAAATTCATATTTGCAAGACCAATAATCTGTTCATGTACATTTGCCAATTTGACATTTAAAATCTAAAAATGACGATAACTCTAAATGGCACGGGTAATGAGATATACAATCGAAGTATATTTAATGAGTCAAATTGGATAGTGTACACCCAAGTTCGCAGTTCTAATGTGAGATATTTTAACTTATTTAACAATTTCTAAAATTTGAAAAAAATAGTTCTCACACTTCTACATTACCCATAGTTCCACTTAATTAATAAGATTCTTTAATAATCAAGAGCGGAAGAATTAAGATCAAAATGTGAGAAGGACTGATGTGACACTTTCATGATAATTTATCTTTTCGATTATTCTATCTTTCTCTTCAGTCTGTTGAAGGGAATGTAGAAAGACAACATTGAAAATTGGTATGAATTTAAGATAAAAACATTATCACATGTTCTTGTTATTCGTGGATGGTTCATTATTTTTAAGATATAATGCTTTGAAAAAGCTCGGATTCAATATTAGATACTGGATAAACTATGTTGCATTTTTATTTAGCAACCATTTCGAGGTTCGTTGAATCTGGTTAATGTGATGATTTTTTTTTGCTTAGGTTAGAAAAATCTCAGAAATTTATAAAGATAGTCTCAGCAATATTCTATAATTTTCTGTTGTTTATTTGATCTATACCTATTTAAGGTAATCACCCTACTGATTCGAATCTTTCCGACAATAAAAATAAATTCAATTACATTTTTCAAATATAAAAATGCTAGAATATAGTTTAAGAAGAGTATTAAACAACACGACAAAAAAATATTATTGACGTCAGTATGATCCACATACACAAAAAACGAAAAGCAGATTATTATTTAATCGGAAATACAACGACAAAAATGTGGTAGTGCATATTAATAGTCACAAAAACCTGTGAGAAACTTAGAAGAACATAAATTGACCCCACTTTGGTACTACAAGACCGCAGGATATATGAAGCATACTGTATGCCAACGTCGCACAATCGACTTATTTTTATTCTTCTTTTCTTTTTAGATATGTCCAACTGCCCGCAACAAATTGCGGGTGGTGCTCCTAGCACTAATATTGCCTACAAGCTTTGTATTTAATCATTTAAGAGGTACATTAACGTAGGGTACAGAACCTATTTTCTCAATAGAGAGACTTGTACAAATTTTTAACGGAAGCTGGTAAACGATTTTGCTTCTTCGAAAATCTTCCTGCATAATTACTGTGCAATTTTATAAATCCATCATACAAATATAAAAATCAGAAAGCTACAACATAGTCTGAGTTACATCATAATTATGATTTTTTCAACATATTCATTGAAGGCTTTTTTCTCTGAGAAGATAATTCAATGCTAAACATATATGTTGGGTTCAGAAATTAGGAAGATCTCAACTCATCTCAGAAATCCTTTGTACTTGTTTTTTCAAATCATATTTGATTATGAACATTTCATTCTCTTACTGTGGTACCAATTCTATATTTTTGAATCTCCTCTAGCGCAATTATAATATTCAACAACAACTTCTCCTCTCCAACCCTCTTACCTAAACAAAATTTGTTGCACGGATATTTAAGAAGAAATTAATTTCAATCTTTCTTGCATTTACAAATGATGTTTTCTGCAGATTCTCTTTGAAAATGTATTCTTTTAAATTCTTGTAGTAAAATGAAATGAGAGATAAATATACCAAAAATATTCATCCGCTCAGTTATTCTGCATGATGTCATGCATACTTCACCGGTCAACCAAAAAAGAAAAAAGATTACAAGATACAATTTAGCCAGGTTAATAAGACTCATTTTGGATTTTCAATTTTTGGATATGAAAAATTTAATAATAATTAATTACCACAATATTTATTATTAAGGAGCAATTAAATAGAGTGGTTTGTTTTTTTCACGTTTTTCTTTGAAGGATTTCTTGTTCCAGTATTATTGTTATCATATTTACATCATGGTTCATGTTTAATATGGTTTAATACATCTGATTTTTCAGAAATGTTTATTTTTCTAAGTTTCGGAAGGAGAATAAGGGAAATATATCGCCGAAGCTGTGGTTCATACTAAGTGTAAACTATACATGTGTATGAATATATTTGTATAATTTCAATCAATACTAATTAGTAACTATGTACTTTATTATATTAATTCAAGTCATCTCAGTTGAGTAATATAATTAATTCTTAAGTGTTACAGTGGATAATAAGGCTGAATTAACTTATTAATTTTTGAAACAATGGGTACTTCAAATTTCAACCTTATTTAAACAAGGTGATAATTTGGTTTTAGAATACCAAGGAAATATTGAAATCTTTACCTTAAACTTATCATATACTTATATTTGTATGTTTCTTCAGTAATCTTAATATATTACTTATATATATATATATATATAAGATACGTGTAAAACAATTACGATACCGTATAAACACTAGAAATAAAAATCAATACAATAAAAATGCCTGACGCACCAGAGGAGTCTATCTTTGAATTAAACAGAGAATCTACCATAAATGAATTCTTGAACAGCAACAAAAGATGGGTTGATTCAATGAACTATTCTCAACCATTATTATTCGAGCATTATAACGGGAAAGGTCAAGATCCGCATACATTATTAATCAGTTGTTCAGATTCAAGATACAATGAAAATTGTTTCGGTGTGCTACCAGGTGAGATTTTCACATTAAAGACAGTAGCCAACATTTGTCATGAAGAAGATTTATCATTATTAGCCACGATTGAATTTGCTGTATTACAATTAAAAGTATCAAAAATTATTATATTAGGTCATACAGATTGTGGAGGTATCAAAACATGTTTAGTCAACAAAAGAAAAGACCTTCCTTCTCAAAATTGTAGTCATTTATTTAAATATTTAACTGAACTTGATAGTTTAGTTAATGAAATCAGTGCCAAAAATGAAAACAATTTTATTGACTTACCAATTGCAGCAAAATCGAAATTATTATCAATTAAGAATGTTGAGAATCAATTTAAAAATATAAATAAAATTAGTACAGTTAAAAATGGTATTGAAAACAAAACATTAGAAGTATTTGGTTTGTTATATAATGTTGATACAGGATTAGTTGAAAGTTGTGTTTAATTGAAGTCATCATGACTTCAAAAAATTAAAATTAAAATTAAATGAAAATGAACTCTAATTTAAGAAACCAAAAATTTGAACTAGCATGAATGGGATAAAAAGGAGCAAAGGTAATCAAGGAGCCCTTAAGAAAAGTTATTAATTAATAATTTTTTTTACCCAAATAAAAATAAAGACAAAATCAAGCAAGGCATAAACATAGAAGGGTCGACGGAGTAATAATCGCATTCTCAGTGTTCAACTACACTAAATATGATATACAAATTAAATCACAATATAATGATATATAAATAATACAAAAACGCATTAATATTCATATAAATGGGTGAAGGAATCAAATCTTAACGTCACAATAAAGGTTAATGATCTCATATGAGAATTGAAAATACATTTTTTTTACTATTTCAAAAAGAAATAAAAAAGAAATTGTTTTCAAGTATTGGATTTACGTCATTAAAGCTAGACATTATTGGTCTTGTAAATATACGTATGTAGCAATTTTAATAAAAACTAAATATATATAGATTATCCTACAATAAATTTGAAGACGTTAATACATTCTTCTATTTTTGTGTAGGTTGTTCTAACCCCATTTTAAGGGGGGGGGAGACTCTCTCTGTTTCCTTAGATGATTTGTTCTGAACTGTCTATGAGAATATCATTAATGCGTTTAAAAAAAATCCTTAAAATTAATATATTAGATAAATAATGAATGGTTGTTTTGTTTTATAATGGTAAGAAAATCATCAGTGACATTTCCTTCAAGTAAAAAAAAAAGAAAAAAAAATGTATTACGCTATGTAACAATTACCATGATAGGTAATCGGGTGGTAAATTCGTCATGAGTCCGAATTTCCATTACCTATAGGCAGCACAATGACATCCCGTACAAAATAATTAAATTCATTAACATGTTTAATATAAGTTTAATTGCATCACATTGTTTCTCCAATCATTCATTAATTTGTTCATTGGTTTCTAATTTGAGGAGAGGAGTTAATATTATTATAGGATACATAATAATATTATATAAAATTATTTTTGTGACATTTATATATACTCCAATTCTAAAATAAACCAACATACTTATATATGTAGGTCTTATATACCTTAGTTATTTCTTCTTTTTAGTGTCTAAGGAGCAAACAATAATCTACAATCTACTAAAAACTCCGACTTTTGTTACTTTAATTTATGACTTTAATTTATTATTAATACATTAAATATGAAGTACTAATTATAATAAAATTTATTTATTTTATATAAGCTTAAAAAGCTATTATTTAAATAAAATAAATTGTTAAATAGACAGTGTAACAAATGTTTATTTTCTTGTAGAAATAAAAAAAAAAAATAAGGCTTATTTTATTGATTTATAATATCAATTTTAGGTGATAATTGAGATTATTTTTAAAAATGATTGGCCGTATATTTATATATATAATATATAAATTTAAAGATTATCTAATTCGATCTTTTATTTAGTAACTTTCATATCTTATAAAAATCTATTAAAAAAATAACTTAAATAAATTGTTGTGATTAAGTTTTTTCATTTTCAAATTAAAAAAGTTCCAATACTATTTTTTTTACAGGTGAACAAAATTAAAAGCATTAGCCGCCGAAGTTTAAATTTTTTAAGAAACTGACAATTATAAATATATATAGTATAAAAATAGAAACCAGAAAGTAATAACACTAATAAAAATAAACATGGTTTACAATATAAATAAACTGGAATTGCATGATATAAATTTAACTGCTAGCCCATTAGATGATTATCAAAGAGTTATATTTTTGATCTATTCTTATCAAAATTCAAGAGGTGGGACAGTCGAAAATTCTGTTATTAATAACAGTTTGTTGATAGATCAAAAACATTATAAATCAAATTCAGCTCAGACCTTTAAATTGATGAACCTTGAAAACTCAGATATTAATGATTTAAATTGCTTTGAATATAGATTACCTGATATTAAATTATCTTTCAATGATGAAAAAATATTTAATAATGAGATTGGTTTTAATAATGAATTAATAAATTTTTTAAATAATAATCCAAATTTAAAAAAAATATTATGCATAAAGAATGATTATCTTAAGAGCATAAATGAATTGCAAATTTTTGAAAATATCGATTTGATTAATTTTAATTTAAATAGAAATTTCTTAAACAAAAATAACATTAGGGGAGATATTAACTTAATTGAAAATGATAAAAAACTGATAAGTACCAAGAATAAACAATATAAATTGAACAAAATTGTTTTTAATTTGACAAAAGAATATTCGTATATTAATCCAAATAATTATATTTTGTGGACTTATGACACAGGTTATGTCTTTCTAACAGGAATTTGGAGACTATATCAAGATATAATGAAAGGGTTGACATATTTAAATAGGTTAAATGACAATATGGAAGTTAAAGAAAATATGGGTAAGGATTCAATTTTCATAAATAATTATTATATTAACAAAATTTGTTTCGAAGAATTTGACTTAATTATGAATCATTTATTTTATAATGACCTAGAGATTGACCGCGACGCAATAAAAATTAAACGGAAACGAAGGAACTCGTCCCAATTAAATAAATTACACTCTCCGACAGATGAAAATGTAGAACTTGGGAAAAAGAAAACGAGAAAAAACAGTGTCAGTAAATTAACCAAAGATGAATTCTCAAATATTTTAAAATCTGAGAATAATATCAAAAACTTTAAGGGAAATGGAAAACATTCGGCTATTGCACCATCGATAGCAAATTTAAATTACACAGATCTACATTGGACAAATCTTTCTAATTCAATAAAAGACGAACTAACTGCTATTTTTAAAGAATACTTAATAAATAATAACTCAATGGGCTTGAATGCAAAAAAACTTCAAAATTTAAATATTTATGAGTTAATCACAAGGGTAAGAGGTGGTTATATAAAAATTCAAGGAACGTGGTTACCATGGGTGCTAGCACGGGAAATATGCATTAGGTTTTGTTTTCCGATTAGATATTTATTGGTCCCATTATTTGGAAACAGTTTCCCCATTGAATGTGCAAGCTATCACAATGATGTAATCCAAAAATTCAAAGACAATATGCCTTTAGAGGTTTTTAGTAGTATAAATTCCAACAAAAAAGAAACTAGCAAAGCTAATGTGGGGCATAATCAATTTTCGAAGCAAAAGAAAACGTCAAATGGTGACGATGATAATATTACATTAAGTTGTAACTCAACAAAGAATATTAAACAACCAATTCCAAAAAAATTGGCAAAGGGGATAGATATGGAAAAATTATTAGAGTACGCTTATAAAGCCGACGCCGCCAATACTATAATTAGTAACAGCGTGCCTGGGAGAAATGAATATCAATTAAACATAACAGCAAAAGGTAATATCGTGCCAAAATCTAAGAAAAATGGCAAAATAAATAACACAACTAGATTGCAAAAGGCAGATTCAAAGAGAAATTCAGATGTAACAAACAATTCCATTAAAAAACAAAATAGAAACTATACCAGAATAAAACAGGCAAAAAAAAATTTGTCAACGGCCTTTAATCTTTTAATTGAAACGGCAAAGATGAACAGACCAAAGAGAGCCCCATTAACAGATTTAAAAGATTCCAGGGCCAGTTCATATTGCTATGGTGGAAGTGCCAGATTATTATTATTATCTGCCCCAACTTTAAGGAAGACAAGAAATAGTTATCCTTTGAGTAATTCATCTCCTTTGAACTATTATATTACAGACAACTCGGGTATTTCGAAAAGGAATGGTGATATGCTGTTGTCAAATTATTTGAATCATATTAATGAGTTGACGTATTTTGATGAAACAACAAATAAAAATGTTAATGAAAAACTTATGATAAATTCAGGACTAAATTATTATCTTAAAAATGCCACCAATAAGTCGCGCAGCTCTGCTGAGCCATCATCTACAACAATAGCCAATATTCCAGTTTATGTAACGTCAAAAAATGGACTGTATTATTACAATTATTTGAATTCAGCTCCTAAATCACATGGTCCAAATGACTATAATTATGGAAATATTAAAAAGCCTCAAAATAATTTATCAAGAAATTATCAATTATCAAAGGATTATCAAACCATTTTGCCAAAAAATAGTATGATTCCAAAATTGATGGAAAAAGAATTAAATTATGTAAAAGGCGGAATAAATCTTCCAAAGTTTTCCAAAGCCAATTTTGAGTTGCCTAATAACATTTGGAACAAAAATTTTACCTTTCAAAAATAATATTTTGGTAACTGATAAAACTTTTTAAAAAATAAAAATAAAAAGTAATTGAATATATGGAAAAAACATTAAATATGTAATTACAGAAACTTGAAATATAATACATATATATTCGGATTTATTTAAATTTAACTTATTTAAATTTCAATTTTCTTGGCATGGTCTGGAATACGTCCTCTACCGTAACCATTTTCCTCATAATAATCCATTGGATAATAATCCTTTGAGAACATAACATCGTAATCGAGTAATACATTTGTCTCATAAGGAGTAAGAAGAGGTTTATTGAATGCATACCCCCAATCGATAGATAATCTGGGGCAAGCAACTTGAACAAAGGCATCAATTTCATCAAACATTGCTAACTTTTGAGGGAAAATTTCACTTAAAATAATTTTAACAACCTTTTTGCCATTTTTTATTAATTTAGCTTCAAGGTTTTCTACTGTAGCCAAATTACCTTGTCTTCCTAATGCACCTAAAATCAAACCAAAAGTTTTTGCAGATTTGGCAGTTTCAATTGCCTGTGAACGAACTTCCACTAGTTGGGCTTGATCATATTGTTCGGTAGTAAATTTTCTACTATAAGGATCATAACGAAAAGCTGGGATGCCTGGATTGTGAATCATTGGAGATTCTAGGTGGAATCTACCATCACCAATATATAACATGCAATCAATTTGATTTGGATCTAACCTTTGTGAAGTACAACCCAAAACCTCACCTCTTGACAATGGCTTTATCTGGGGAGGGATAATGTATAGAACATGATCTGTACTTTTAATTAATTTATCTTTGATACTATGCACTGTAGGATTAAACTGAATTGTGCTAAATGTTGCAATACGCGTACCCTTCTTAAAGTTTCTTTTGAGTGTTTTTAGAATATGATCCTCATCAATTTTTATGGTCACAAAAACATATAAGACCTTAATTGTCGTGACATCAATGGGTACTAAACATGAGTGGGCATAGTGAACTATAAAATCACAGTCCAATGATCTTGCTGTGAAGTCATCAATACAACATGCACCGTATGAAACATCACCCATAACTACTGTTTCACAACTGCAAAATTGCTCTAATATATCGCTAATTACCAAAGAATAAATAAGCAAACCTTCTGGCATTTGCAAAGCTACTCTTTTTGCATTGGATTTTCTTATATTCCAAATTGTTTTATGCAGTTCAAAATTATAGTTGGATGGAAGTAACTTTAGAGCTTCATTCAATTCTGCATCATGAAGAATATCATCTGGAATTGCATTCAATGCCCTACCAGTTATCTGACGTCTTGGAACCGGAACGATCGAAGATACATTGCCATCTGAATCTGGAATTACGTCCACTTTATTTTTCTTTGCCCCCACAAATCTTCTCTTTTGAGTTTTGGTAGTTTCTGACATATTTTCATATACAGTATCAGTTCTAAAATTAATACAATATTAACAGATATCCAAATGTCTTTAACACTTCTACAGTATAAGTATCACAATATTTTCGTTATTGACGTCTTGATCTGTTTTAATAATGAAGTTGTGATTTTACATCGATAATGATATTAAATATGATGTTTTTATTTTAACTGGAATGGTTTCAATGTTAAACATCATTTTGCGATGACTTCGGTGTGTTATCCAGAAAAATCAGCGTAAAAATTTTCAATGGGTTTACAATTACTAAGACAATTATAAGTTCCGAAAAATATCCTGTCCTTGATTGAACTTAAATCATTGTTTTGAAACTTTATAACAACAACTTCTATATAAAGAAGAATATCTATTAAAAAAATAAGATATTTGGTCAACAAGTGATACTCCAACCAAAAGTTCAATGATAACACCAACGTTCAAGGTAACTCAAAATGATGAGTTTGTGATCATTGATATAAAAATTGCAAACATCCGATTCAATGCCCCCGGGATGGAACTTGTGGTGACTGACAATATTTTTGTATTTCATCTATCACCATATTACTTGCGACTAAGATTCCCACATAATCTTGTTGATGATGAAAGAGCAAAAGCCGAATATAAATCATCTACCGAAACAATTCATGTTTCTCTACCAAAAGAAACTAAGGGAACATATTTCGAAGATCTTGATTATCCAACCAAATTACTTGCAAGAGGTGGTGAAATACTTCAAGCTGATCTAATAAACAATGCTGAAAATGATAAGCCAATAAGCAAACCGCTTATTGAAGAGATGGATGGCCCAATATCTCTCGCCGAACAGACTGCTCAGATAGCTTCCACTGGGGAACAATTTAACTGGGAAATTGAACAAAAATTACCTGAAGAATTGACACCATCATTAATAAATGCAAAATATGGATTTGACAATATGTACGATTCAATAATAGCACTATCAGTTTCAAATGGCAACGATATTAACGAATTAGATGAACCAGAAAAGTCTACCGCTGATGAGAGGGTACAAGAGAGATTACGAAAAGAAAACTTAAAATTTGACCCTGAATATTACGCTGCTGATTTAATGTTAATAAAACATGGGACTTCGGAAGAATTAGAAATCAACGGTATAAAGGAAGTCTTAAACTTTACTCCAGATGTCGTCGTTCAATATCTGAAATGGGTTAAAGAATCAAATGGCGAGAGTGACCCGATGCCAATTGAATTTACTGAAAAAGAACAAGAACAAATGCAAAAATATTTACCAAAAAAGGGTTATCTAGTCAAAGATCTAAAACCCCTTTATATATCTATTTTGAATATCTTGTTTGCTTTTGTCTTCGAGCAAATGGAAAATGGAGGAAACCATCAAACTGAAAGTGCTTGGACGATTGGCAAGCTCTGCCCTCAATTATCTTTTCTTGACCAACAATTAGTAGTTAACGAGGAAACTCATCTTTCAAATATGTCAGATAAAAAGCCAAACCCTTCATTAATAAATGCTTGCATTTCCACAGCTATAAAAAGAGGATTGAGTTATCCTTTGCATAGGAATTTTGAATTGGTTAAAAAAGTTTGGAAATATGTTTACTATATCTTAAGAGGTGGTAAACGTCTAATTATTAGATGCCTGCTAGATGTACATGAAATATTTAGATATCACGATATCTATTATGTATATAATAAAATTTTACTAGATGATCTATGTGCTTGGTTCATCTCAAATGGAAATGAAAACGTTATACGTTCTCTGGCAATAGAATTAAACAATGAAATTAAACAAATTTCTGCCGAGAAGATATCATTTGACTGCATAAGTGATTTTGATCCTGAGAGTGGGGAGCCGCTTTGGGAAAATATGGCATTATCTGAGATAGAATATTTAGTTGAAGCTGAGTACCAAGATTCGAATAATTAGTATAAAAATGCAACCCTTATATACATACCTTAAAAACTCAATTATAAACATTATATTTGCATAGATTTTTAAAATTTCTTTATTTTCA
Source organism: Tetrapisispora nanseiensis (assembly GCA_030568035.1). Lineage (NCBI taxonomy): Eukaryota > Fungi > Ascomycota > Saccharomycetes > Saccharomycetales > Saccharomycetaceae > Tetrapisispora > Tetrapisispora nanseiensis. The sequence continues at coordinate 147,241 of JAJLTH010000004.1, read as the reverse complement.
TTATCATTTTCAATCCTTATGTTCTATTGATCACATTGTCAAATGATTTATTCATATTTGGAGCTTTGATTGGACTGTTTTGACCACTACTTTTTTCACTATATGTTTGGTCATCTACTGTTTCAAAAGTGTTACTTCTTGAAATTGTATTAACTAACTTTATAGCATTTTCATTATTAGGTGACATCTTCTTCTTAAAATTTTCTGTTTTAATTTCTATTTGATTAAGATCAACCTCTTTAAATGCATTTGTTATGTTTACACCCTTTCTATTTTCGTCATAAGAAACTTTTTGGAAATTTTGATTATTAGAATTATTGCTTATTACTTTACTTCTATTAGTGAAATTTTTAATTGTTAGATTCTCTGCCATCGATGCCTGTCCTGCATTAAAATCAATTACATTCGTCATGTTATAATAATTATTTGTTTGCACTGGCAGAGACATATTCCTTCTATGCCCGTGTATCCTATTTTGAGGTTTGATGCTTTTGAAATGAGAGACATTATTAGCTAAAGTATTAAATGATGGAATTTTGACGGTTTGTTCTTCTTCTTTGATAATGTTGGAATCATTTAAACGAGCCACTGCTGTTGCACCAATCCTGGCCGGTGAATGTGTTCTTTTATGCTTTGGTTTTGATACTATAATCGGCGATTGGCTATTCTTCGATGAATTTGGAGGAAATTGATATGATAAAGGTTGTTTTATAGTCGTCGTATCACTCATTACATTTTGATGTATTGGGCTTTGATTATCATCAAAATTTGGATTAGTGTTCTTGTTCTTAATGTCACTAATGGTTCCATTGCTTAATTGTTTACTAGGTCTATTGAATAAGTATGAAACATCATTTGCTGGAATCTTGTAGCTCATAGCTAATTTTAATAAATTAATGGATGCATTTGAAATTTCTAATTGATAATAATGTTGCTTTGTTATTTCTTGTTGTTTCTTAAGTTCTATCAACTTTATTATCGAATCTTCACTGTAGTCTGAATTTTCAACTTTAGAACCCAGTAGAAATTCTAATAGTAATGCTTTATTGTTTGCTTGAATATTATTTACCATATTATCTGCGTTATTTTTTAGTATTAATTGATTGAGTCAAAATTGTTGGGCAATAAATTAGAATTCATTAATTGGACTTCATATATAGAGCTGTCCTTCAATTTTCAAACTTTATTAATTTACTTCCAATCTTCTTAAATTCATACATTTAAAAAGTTGATTACGTTTATAATTCTGTGTTTTCAACTCAATATCTTTATATTTATTATTTAATTTTCAGATACCGTGTCTAATCGCTTAAGCTTTTATTCTCTTTTTGAAAGCGCCTTAAGATTGATAGTAAACAAAATAAATTTCAACCGGATTCTTCTGAAAAAATGTCGTAGATAAAGAGACTAAAACCAAACAAAAAGTTTATATAAATTAATATGTCACATTAAATTAAATCATGAATTGCCAATATACGTTTCTTGTTTACTTATACGGGTCCCCCATAAGAACAATATTTTTTTGTAGCTTACGTTTGTTAAAAAGTTAAATATATATACATTCCTTTTTTACATCAGTTAGAAAAAGAATCTGATCAAATAAACAATCCAGTCAATTTTTTCAATTCCAAGTGTGCCATTGAAGATTATGGAAAATAAATGATATATATCAACCACATCATTGTTATTTTTGTGTACCTTCTTCTTATTATTTGAAACAAATGATTTAATCACTCCATATTTATTCAAACTCAATAAGAGATTAGAGATATCATTTATAATTAAATGTAACAATTTTGTTAAATACAACATTATAACCCCAACGAAACAAACTAAAATAACAGTAGACAAAGGAAACTCAAGTATATGCTTCGTCACCATAATTTGGTCATTGTACTGAGTTTTATTCGATTTTACAACCTTGAATTTATCCTTGACATTTATATTTCGCCATGATTTTTTTTGTTTCCTAATTGAATTATCGTTTTTAAAAGGGTACATAATCATATCATTACTGTCAAACACAGATATCTTATTTTCATAGTTAATATTTGTATCACTTATATCATTCCACTTTTTATTCTTTAAAGATTTTTTTGAAAATATCTTCTTAAGCCCCATATCATATATAACACATTCATAAAATCAATTGGAATGTACACTAATTTGCATATGAGTTTTTTTAAATCCTTAAAAATTTAAATTAAACTTCCACACATCAATCATCATGATAAAATATACTTGAAAGGGAAACAAAACGTTTTTATATAAAAAACAAAATATTCATATATATATATATATATATATATATATATATATATTTAATAAAATCATCACTACACTTTAAACCATCTTTAGTGATGACCATTGAATCTATTGTTGATATATTTCATTACATAGTCGGTGAAATTTCCCTTTCCGGACAATTAATTAATTAGTCCGCCTTCGCTTCTGCGGGGAAAAACAAGAACAAAAACCAAACAAGGCAAAGAAAAAAATTAAAAGAACCAGCACAATAATTAATTCTCTTGGTGGGATTTTATTAAAGAGTACGAAGTATTTAAATTAAAAGAGATGATGATGAGGACGACAGGTCTATTCAAATCCATGAGTGTTAAGAAAATACACCATTTTTTTTGACATTTTATGTCTTTGACTTCCAATATAAATGATTTTGTTCAATAATATTTTAAATCAACTGTTGACTTACGAATAGACAAAAAAAAATAGATCATCCATCGTTTCTCAATTCAGGGTTCTCAAGTCATTCAATCCTATTTATTGACGAAGATAAATTGAGCATTGAATAATTATAGAATTGAGTTAAAAAGTACTAACAGTGTTAGCGTCTATATGTTAATCAATTATTCCGATAATGAAATTGTAGCACACATGCAATCGTTATAATCATACTCATTCAATCCAATCAATATATATATATATATACATGCATACATTAATTTTCATTTTTTTTTTTTCTGAAAAAACAAGAAAATTAATAATTCATCATTAAGCACAGACGAACAAGAAAAAAGTTTAAGAAAAAAAAAACAACAAAAAAAATAAAATCACATTACTTAAATGATTAATATAATTGATATAGTAAAACACAATAAAATATACTTATTACCTGTAATGGAAATTCTTATTTTAATGTATTATATAAAAATTCTGTAATTCTCATCTTAAAGTGTCAATATATATATAAAGTTATTTGTAAAATAGAATTTAATTTCAATTATCCTCTATTAGACCCTATTGATAAGATTATAACAGACACAACAGATATAAAAATATAAGGATAAAGATAAAGATAAAGATAAAGATAAAGATAACAGCTCATATCTCATTATTTATATTATTACCTAGGACATGAATTTATAACCAGTTAAGTTATCCACTGTAAGAACAATATTTCCGACAATATCATATATTGATTATTAAAAGTTAAACTAAAATGTCTATGCAAAATACAATCACTTCGAACATATCAGACTACCTAGCTCAACAGCAACATATTTCACAGCAGCAACAGCAGCAACAGCAGCAACAACAACAGCAGCAACAACAACAGCAGCAACAACAATTACAACAGCAACAACAGCAAAATTTTGTTAATGACCCTAATATTCTAATAAATCCTAAAAAGCAAAGCACTGCACAATCAAATTTAGAAATACCAAATATTGTGCTTAATAGAAACTCATTAACAAACACTTCTATCCGTAGAGTATCCAAATTAAATCCAAACGGCGGTAACAGTTTAATAAATAAATCTAATAGTTCTAATATTCAACAAGATCCTCGTTCACCTTTAGTCATTTTAATACCGACAAATTCACATCCCACGGATATACTAGCAGCAAGATTTAATGCTTGGAGGAGTATAATTAAATCTTTAATAGGATATTTAACAGAATTTGCATCCGTTCAAGATGAAATTGTTAGACATAATCTAAGATTATTACAAGCAATCAACTTCCCATTTTTTACTGTAGAAAACCAATACCAACCTGTTCAGCAAAATGATAAGTTATTACAGAATTTTTTTATTCCATTTGGTAATGGATCCATCCAAGATTTACCAACTATTTTATCGAATTACCATAATTCAATGGCTGCTTTTGCATTAAAAACTTCCAAAGAATTGTCATCTGATTTAATTCCTAGGTTACAAGATTTAAGAGCGGACTTGTCTGTGAAAATAACAGAAATTAAATCATTAGAATCGGATTTCAAAAATACATGTGATAAACAATTGAATGTAACAACTAATCTTTTATCAAAATTTGAGGAGTCAATCGATGATTGCAGATTTGGAAATACTAAGAAAATGAATGATCCATATTTAAACAAAATTATTTTAGACAGACAGATTAAAAAACAATTAACAGAAGAAAATTTCCTACATGAAGCCTATAATAATTTACAATCATCTGGTTCAGAATTAGAAAAAGTTATTGTTATGGAGTTGCAGAATGCAATTACGATATATGCCAGATTAAGTGGACAAGAATCTCAATTAGTATTTGATAAATTAATCACTACATTAGATGCAGGAATTCTATCAAAGGATATTTCATTTGAATGGGATAATTTCATTAATTCGAATCTAAATATTTTTGTCCCACCAAATATTCCAATGAGAAATTACAATGATATAAGATTCAAGAATATGGAAAATCCAAATAATTTTGAAATATTCTCTAGTTTTTTTGATAAAAGATCTAAGTTTTTAAAAAATTATTCCAAGAGTTATTTTGTTTTATCAGCAAATTATTTGCACGAATTTAAAACTGGTGATAGGATTAAAGATTCAATTCCAGTAATGTCTATACCTTTGTATGAGATTTTATCAATTGACAGTAATGATATCAATAAGAAAAGTTCAAAGAGTAGTGGAAGTGGATATAAAATAACAATCCAATGTAATAGTAATAGTTTATTGAACAGAGGTACCAATATAGTGTTAAAGACAGAATCATATAGTACATTAGAGACATTTTACAATCATTTAAAGAATTTAGTTAAATTCTCAAGCGATTATAAAAAAAAATGCCAATATATTATCGATAATGTACCAGAGGCAGCTCAAGCAATAACCATTGCATCTTCTAAAAAAGACAACAACGAAACAATTCAGTTAAAACCGATAATAACCAACAATACGACTAGAACAAGGACTTTAGATAATAAAAATATTCCAAGTAATACAAATGATATAATAACGAATGTTGACCCAGAGACAAGTTTACCAAAACTTGATAATCAAACAAATACAATCACAACAGTATCTTCAATACAGGAAATGAACAATGATACTCAATTGAAAGCCAACATACCGTCAAACATATACATTGGTAACATCGATGACACATCAACGATACTAAATAAATAGATCAATTAGTAAAATATAATATAACAAAATTATAACATGGTATAATATATAACATACTGAATTTCATGAGTCATTATAACGGAACTAAATCCTTTTTATATTAGATTAAAAACAAAATTATATCATATTATTCCTAATGGATGAAACATTCCAATTGTATCTTAAGATAATTGATTACTTGAAGTATCATCAAAAAAAATAATACAACTTGTCAATGAGTTTCATATTTAGAAATTAACTTCTAATGAGCTTAATAAATTTATTTATTGATAACAAGAGGAAGAAGGGCTAGTCATGCACTTTTTTTTTTTTTTTCATACATATAATTTGATAATTCCATCGCATTCTTTTTTGTTATATATCAATTTCTTACCATTTAATATACTCTAAACTTGAATCAACCCACACAAATTATTATAATCAGTGTCTTTATCTTTATATCTTTCCTTATTGTTCCTCCTTAAAATTGTACTAATATATATATTATTTTTAAGAGTACAAGCACCACAATTTAGCAGTACTTGAATTATATATATTTATTGGTCATTTAAAGGATTATAGCCGTATGTATCAATCACAGGGGCAACAGTCAGGCTTTTACGGCACATTTTTTTTTTTTATTGCTTGCCCCTTATCTCTCTGTTTGTCTTGCTTCTTCAGCGATTTAGACAGAAAGACAAGTGGAGAACAAACAAATTTTTTAAAAAAAAAGAAAAACCAAAGAAAATGGAGACAGATGTAAATTTTTACAGATAAAGTGTTGTAGAAGCCTCATGTACAAAGTAGTTTTGTCTGCTCAAAAAGTTTAATAGATGAGTTTCCTTCCACTTTGTCTTCCCCCCTTCTTCCCTCCACCCCCGCATTATAATCAATTTATTCATACATAGTTGCAAAAAATTAACGCATGTACGAACCGTATTATGCATATATTTATGGATAATATATCCTCTCCTCTCTCTTTATGCTAAGTTAATCATCTGTCTAACAATTTCGTATGGTCTTATTTAATTAATATGACTGATTTACTTTATTATATATTTTCGGTTATAATATTTAATTTTTTTTGTGTCATTTATTTCAATTTCGGAATTAGCAAATATATATATATATATATATATATAGGCGGCTAAATTTATTTTTCTTATTTAATAATAAATTCTTATATATTATATATTACATAGTGAAAATTGAAAAAATGTAAAAAAAAGTTATTATTATGATTTATTGTCATTATGAAATATAGATACTTCTTATAAAAATCTTAATTTATTGAAAAGCAAAACAACTATAACGTACAAACAAAATATTATACCTGTAATAAACTAAATCAGTTTGAAATTAACGAATGGAAAATACACCGAAAAGCACCCCTTTACAGACTCCATTTACTAGTGGTACTGATATAAATAGCAGTGCCACTATTGATAATACGGTGACAAATCTGCATAAAGAAACAAACATACATGATATTATAGACGGTCGAATTAAAAATAATCAAAATAATCAAAATAATCAAAATAATCAAAACAAAAATAATAGTAATCATAATAAAAAAAGTTCAAATTATAGATCATCTTCTTTCGATATACCTGGGCTAACAAAATCTAAAAAATCTCCATTTGGTTTACTAACAAATGATGATCTGGAGAAAAAATTGATCATTGTCATGTGTGGTTTACCTGCCTCTGGGAAATCATTTATTACAAATAAATTATCAAGATATTTAAATTTTATGATGTTTAATTGTAAAGCATTTAATGTTGGTAATACAAGAAGAAATTTTTCTAAGGTAAATAAATTAGAAGATCAAAATTCAGAGTTTTTTGATTCAAAAAATGAAAAATTTTTACAATTAAGAGATAAATGGGCATTGGACACATTAAATGAATTATTAACATATTTAATAGATAAAGATGGGGCAGTGGCTATATTCGATGCCACAAATACTACAAAGGAAAGAAGAAAGTTATTAATACAAAATATTAAAAAAAGATCTGATAAAATTAACGTCGTATTCTTAGAGACAATTTGTTCTAATGAAGAATTAGTTAAAAAAAATATAAAATTAAAAATATCAGGTCCTGATTATAAAAATAAAGATCCTGTTGATGCATTAATTGATTTCGAAGAGAGATTGAAAAAATATAAAAATGTTTATGAAACAATTGAAGATAATGAAAACTTATCATACATTAAAATGATCGATGTTGGTGAAAAATTTATTACTTATAAATTAGATGGATTTTTAACTTCAGAAACACTATATTACCTAATGAATTTTAATTTAAATGAAAGAAAAATATGGATTACAAGAAATGGTGAAAGCAAATTTAATCTTGAAGTTAAAATGGGAGGTGATTCGTGTTTAACAGAAAGAGGTAGAAAATATGCTAAAGCATTAAAAAAATTTATGAATGAACAAAAGACTCTTGAGAAAAACTATAATAAATTAAAATTAAAAGTAAATGAGTCAAATAATAGAGAATATTTAAGAATGATAGAGAAACACTCAGAAAACACTTTATCGAACTTTGAGGAAGACGAAATTAATGATGATTTCCATATTTGGTCAAGCATGAGAAATAGAGCCATAGAGACTGTGAATTATTTTGATGAAAATAAATATCAAATAAAACAGATAAGAATGTTAGATGAAATTAATGCCGGTGATTTTGATAGTTTATCACATGGAGATTTTGAAAACTATTATCCTAACGAATTTGAGAAAAAACAAAAGGACAAACTTAGATATAAATATCCAGGTAATGGCGGTGAATCATATCTTGATGTGATTAATCGTTTGAGGACCGTGATAAATGAAATCGAGAGACTTAAGGAAAGTGTTCTAATTGTGACGCATCCAGTGCCTGCAAGAGTATTATTAGGTTATTTCCTGAATTTAAGCAAAGATATGATTGCTGACATCGATATACCATTACATTGTATATACTGTCTTGATATCAAACCATATGGTATAACGTGGTCGTTATATGAGTATGTTGAGAAATTGGATACTTTTGTACAACTACCACAAAATTCAATTAATACAACAAAGGTGAAAGAGGTAGGATTAGTTTATAAAGAAAAACATTATTCGGTGATCCCAACAAAATTAGCCAGAACTCTCAGCAATGAAAATAATTGTTCAAGTTTACTTCACAGAAGCATTAGTTTTGATTCTTTAGTGGATCCGCCAATGAGTCAAAATTTAAATAATTATATGATCAAGAAAAATAGACATTTGCATACACTTCCTTTAAAGAGAAAGCATCTTTCACCAAGTGCCTTTGAAAACCTAAAATAAGAACATAAACAATATAGAATTTTATACAATTGTTACCTATTTTAGCACTAATGTACATATATACAGACATATATATTCATACATGTAATATAATTTATGATTTTTATAAAAATTTTAATAACTACTTATTACTATTAAAAAAAGGTGTCACTAATTTAGAAATTTTAACATTTTTTGCCTTAGAGTTCTCATAATTTACCATATACTATACCAAGCGCGTCCATCCATTGACTTACTCTACCATAAACACCTAACATATCTTGACCTTGAGGTGCTTTAAGCTGACCTAATCCACCTCCATTGGCATTACCATACATAGGACTAGCACGACCATAACTTGTTACAATCTGTATCCCGTCAATCCATGCGCCAGATCTTATATTAAATTCCTTAATTTTTTCCCCATTTTCCAACTTTACATCAGAATAGTTTTTAGTTTCGTTACCTACTAGAAGACTAGTTACATTTTTATCATCTAGGGAGAAGTTCTTCATGGAATGTTTCAAATCACCCATATATGTTCTAGGTGGAACTGATGGAGGATTATTAGCATTTTGGTTCCTTTGGTAAAATCTTAATCCATCAACTGCACTACCATAATATACTCTTACCATTGTTACATTATTAAAATCAACAGGCACTATATCGAATTCTTTACCTCTTCTTGAACCACCTAATAATGGAGACTTAATACCTTGGACATTGCCAGAATAGTTATATTTAGTCATGGATATTGTAGAAACTTTTAATAGATTAGGAAAATTATCAAATGTTTTATTTGGACCGTTAGCACAAAGTATACTGATTTTAAAATCATTTCCGTGCTTAGCAAGGTGGTTTGGTGGGATCCGAGAACGAAGGTCTTGCAGAGAAAGATTAATCTCCTTCTGGGGACCTTTACCTCCTAAGGATTTAGGAATGTATTCTATATAAGCTCTTGTTAAGTCTCCACAAACAATCTCCACACAATATATGCCAGCTTCTGATTTAATTGTACATGTATCATTACCCAATGGGAATAATACTGGATCTGAAATACCTGGGGAATTTATATATGTTGGCCTCAAGAAGGAAGGATCCAAGAAGTCTTGCGGTAAAGTAAAGGATGGGTGGTACAAAAATCTTAACAGATCCAACCTGTGCCATGTGCATTCTTCTCTTGGGAATATTGGTGGTTTAGCTCCATTAGAGTTTGTTCTTATACTGAAAGATTCTCTTGTTAGAAAAGATCTATTCAGCCTAACATAATCCCTCAACATCACACCATTTTCTTCATGGGGACATCCAAGCAAATGCCCAATTTCATGCATAAATGCACCCATTGTAACTACGCAACACTCCCAGTGAGAACCACATTCGTTACAATCATTAGCAACTTCATTTTTTGATGATTTGGTGTCATCTAGCATATAAGGCAATAACTGTTCCATACATGCCGGCCATGAATACATACCATGAGAACCAAAAATCGCCAACTTTACATCTGCAGTTCCACCACCCAATGCTGCGTGGCCTGTAATCATTTTCCCATCCCAATGTGTATCCATAAACATCACAGCAGCCTGAACAGGCTTTTGTAAACCTGGTTGATTATAAAATTCACTTTTCCTCACACAATCCATTGCAATATCGAATAAACCACCTGCATTTTTACCATCCTTATTTTGTTGTGCAATATTGTAATCCCTAATTTCATTTGTTGTTTTATCGGACCTCAATATATGTATCTTAATAGTATTTCTCATTTCTTGTCTTGATTGAAACAATGTATCAAGAGCGTACTCTTCAACAAATTGGAAACATCTTTGTCCAAAACCAGCACGTAACATTTGTTCATTAGTGAAAGCTTGCATTAATCTACCTGCCATTCGTAATTTTCTTATTGCCAGATCCAGATTATTCCCGCCTTCTTTTTGGATTTGAGATCTAGGAGAGTCAAAGACTAATGGCGAGTCCTTTGCAATCAACAAACAAAGATGAATTGGTAAATTTTGGTACAACGGGGTGTAAATGCATTTGAGAATCTTATATAAATTTGTATCTGTCACAAGGGTAAGAGTATTCTCACCAGGTGTTAAATGACAAGTCAATTTAAAGAAATTCTCATCTACGGGATAACTTAACGTCGGCAAAGATTGATGTTGTATTTGGATTGATTTAGATCCATTGTTTTTTAAACATTTACCATGAATGATTAAACATGGGGAAGTCACAATTGCATTTTCTTGCAAATTGAATATTTCTAATTGTTCTTGCCTTTGGGTACTTGGTAAAGGAGGCATTTTGATCCTTTTTTTATAAAATTCAATATGTGGTGATACATAAACTGACGACAAAAACGTAATTTAATATATACAGTATATCCAACAAAAAAAAAATAGATCATAGAATGAACTAATACAAGTATATATAAATATATATATATATATATAATTCATTAATTTCAAGATACCCTTTATTTTCCTTTATAAAATTTAGCAGAAAATATCACATAGTTAAATATTTTTTTCATCATATATAAGTGATAAAAACGCTGTGAAGATTTAAAATAGATTCATTTGTAAATTTTTTCAAACAAAACCGTTTCGAGAGTTTTGCGTAGAAGAGGCCAAAATATAGAAAGAATGCTGCCAAGAAGAACCATACAACCTCAATTATATGAAGTTGTTGTATGTGTTGTTCATATCTTTAGAATAACAACGATATAAGCTATTCTAAGAATATCTAAGAATATCTAAAGAATAGCAATGTATATATATATGATCATGACCAACACATCGTTTTATACGACATATATCACTGTCTCTCCACTTAGACGCACGTGACAATGGTTTCACTCGTATTACAAAGCACAGCATTATAAGTTACCCGAACCACCGCCATTAAACGAGAGAGAAAAACAGCCAGCACATACAAAGTATCCATTTCATATAAAGTATGAGAGAGAGAGATATCAGAACTCTCTCTCTCTCTCTCTCTCTGATATAAAAACGTATTACCATAGATTGATTATTATACAATACAAGAATATATATATATATATATATATATATATACTATAAAGAAACCCCCATCCATTAATATGATATTTCTAGTCTTCTTTCAAAAACAAGCGAAATTGATCTTGCTTATGTATATATATAATGTGTGTATGGATGAGTAAGGTGGGTGTAGGGTGTTTTTTAGTATATAGCTGTTATGTTTATTATGCTTCGTATAAAATTACTTACTTCTCTTATTATTATAATAATTATTGCTGTTATTGTTATCGTTAATTACTATAAATAATTTTCTTAAAACCATCAACTATCTTCAAACTAATAAACTATGACCACGAAAGAATTAATTCACATACATTAGATTAATATTTTATTATAATACAAAAGCTTTTCATTATATGTATCCCCCATATCTTCACATATCTTCACATATCTCTCTCTCTCTCTATCTCTCTTTTCTCTCTCGCCTTTTCTCGTTATTGTTAATTTGTTTTAAAATATTGAATAAAATAAATTTACACTAATATTGTCTATATGTAAATATTTCAAATTATTTTTCATATTATATATTCTCTATCTAAAGTTACCTTCTTTTTTTTTTTTTATTCATTATTTTACATATATTTTATTTTAATTGTTTGAATTTTGCATTCATTATTGTTTAAATATATATTTATATATTTAATTTCTTGGTATACAATAATACAACAAGGTAGATTAAAAGGTAAAAACACAACGCATATTCTACAAAATTAGAATACACCCACTACTAATAGGAAACGTACACTTATCAATTGGATAATAGAATAATATTAATAACAATTAACACATATTATTTCTGTTTTTTCTTTTTTTTTTTTTACCGTAGAAACATTAGATTAGAAATATGTCTCACAAAAAGCGTGTGTATCCATCCATGGTGGGTTATGCCCAAGATAACAACTATATCAACCAAGGTTCTCAAAATATCTTAGGTGGTGAAGTTAACAACCCAAACCAAAATTTTGGTCCTCAAGTGGGTTTACCAAATGACCCAAATGCGCAAATGTATGAAGGTCAACAAATGGGCCAAGACCAGTTTGCTCAACAGCAACAACATAATTTTCAACAAGGTTATGACCAAAACGCAATGCAAGGTCAACAACAATTTCAAGCAAGTCAAGGACAACAAGCAAGGGTTTTCACTCCTGCTCAACAACAATTAAACCAACAGATAGATCAAGCTGCTTCTGTCATGAGTAACATGCAACTGCATAACATGCCAACTAATGACCCTAGTATGGCCTATCAACAAATGCAGCAACAGCAACAACCAATGGGTGCTGGTGTTGGCGGCGGTTTACCACAACAAACAAATTATAATCAAAATCAAAACCAGCAATTGAATTATTCAAAGACAAATAAGCCAATGAACCAATTGTATCCAATTGATTTATTGGTCGATTTGCCACCACCAATTTCTGATTTATCTTTACCACCCCCACCTCTAATGATCCCTGCTGATAAAATTTTAGTTCCTTCCGATACTGCTAACGCTCCACCCGCTTACATTAGATCGACTTTAAATGCAATCCCAAAGAATAGCTCTCTATTGAAGAAGTCAAAGTTACCAATGGCTTTGGTTATCAGGCCATACCAATTCTTGAGTGATGACATTGAAGCCCCACCATTGAATGAAGACGGTTTGATCGTTCGTTGTAGACGTTGTAGATCATACATGAACCCATTTGTTACATTTACAGACCAAAACAGAAGATGGAGATGTAATTTCTGTCGTTTGGCAAATGACGTCCCAATGCTATTCGACCAAACCATTGGTGGAGGTGCTCCATCCAACAGATATGAAAGAAATGAAGTTAAACACGCTGTCATGGAATATATTGCTCCAAAGGAATACGCTATAAGACAACCACCACCATCTGTTTACTCTTTTATTTTAGATGTTTCTCAAAATGCTATCAAGAATGGTCTATTAGCAACCGCTACCAGAACTATTTTAGAAACCCTAGACAACATCCCAAACCGTGATGAAAGAACAAGAGTATCTATTGTCTGTGTTGATAATTCTATTCATTACTTCTCCATCCCAGCTGATGATGACTCTGACCAAATTAGAATGATGGACATTGGTGATTTAGAAGAAGCTTTCTTGCCAAAACCAACCTCCATGTTAGTGCCATTATTGAGTCGTAGAAACAACATTGAAAAGTTATTAAATATGATCCCTGAAATATTTAAATACAATGTTATGAACAAATTTGCTTTGGGCCCATCTTTAAAATCTGTTTTCAACTTAATTTCTGGCATTGGTGGGAAAATTATCGTCGTTTCTTCTACTTTACCAAATATCGGTATTGGTAAATTATCTAAGAGAAACGAGGCCGGTGTTGTTAACACTAACAAAGAATCTTCCCAATTATTATCATGTCAAGATTCTTTTTACAAAACCTTTGCTATCGAATGTTCTAAGTCACAAGTTACTGTTGATTTATTCTTAGCATCAGAAGAATACATGGATGTTGCAACTTTAACTAACTTATCACGTTTTACTGCTGGTCAAACCCACTTTTACCCAGGTTTCTCTGCTGCTCATTTAGCTGACGTCACCAAATTTACCAAAGAATTCTCTAAACATTTATCAATGGACTTGTCCATGGAAGCTGTCATGAGAGCTCGTGGTAGTACTGGTATTAGAATGTCCTCGTTTTATGGTCACTTTTTCAACAGATCTTCTGATCTATGTGCTTTCTCTACCATGCCAAGAGATCAATCATATGTTTTTGAATTTAACGTTGATGACAATATCACAACAGAGTATTGTTATATTCAAGTTGCCGTATTACATTCTTTAAATACAGGTCAACGTAGAATTAGAGTTATAACACTGGCTTTACCAACAACTGAATCTTTACTAGAGGTCTACGCTTCAGCTGATCAATTGGCTATAACTAATTATTTCGCCGAAAAGGCTATCGAAAAGGCCTTGAATTCAAGTTTAGAAGATGCAAGATTATATTTGAGCAAATCTGTTCAAGAGATTTTAGCAGTTTACAAGAAAGACATGGTTGTTTCTAACACCGCTGGTGGTGCTCCATTAAGATTGTGTGCAAACTTGAGAATGTTCCCATTATTAATGCACTCTTTGAGCAAGCACATGGCTTTCAGACAAGGTATTGTTCCAAGTGATCATAGAGCTATTGCATTGAACAACCTTGAATCTATGCCATTGAAATATTTAATTAAGAATATTTATGCTAATGTTTACTCATTACATGATATGGTTGATGAAGCTGGTCTACCAGACGAAAACGGCCAAATTGTTTTACCATCTCCAATTAATGCCAGTGCTACCATATTTGAGAGATATGGCCTGTATATCATTGATAACGGTAGTGAATTGTTCTTATGGATTGGTGGTGATGCTGTTCCTGAATTAGTATCAGATGTTTTTGGCATTAACGATATTATTCAAGTACCAATTGGTAAGCAGGAACTACCAGTAGTTGAGAACTCTGAATTTAATGAAAGAGTTAGAAATATTATAGCAAAGATAAGAGAACATGATGACATTGTAACATATCAAACGTTGTACATTGTTAGAGGTGCTTCATTAAGTGAACCAGTAAACCATGCTTCTGCAAGAGAAGTTGCTACATTAAGACTATGGGCTACAAGTGCTTTGGTCGAAGATAAGGTATTAAACAGTGAAAGTTACCGTGAATTCTTACAAAACATGAAATCGAAAATTAGCAAATAGTTAGATTTACCTTTTAGCTGATTAAAAGAATTGTAATTAAGTTGATTAAATACAAAAATAAAGATACATACTGTAAAATACTATTTAAAATAAGATTATAATAAAATTAAGCATATATAAATTATTATCCTCGCAATTGAGTTTCATTAAATTTCGCAGAACACTGCGGCTTCAAAAATTTGTAAAACCGAATGTAAAATTTAGCAATTATCTTCATTTGTCGATGACCTTATATATATTAGAATTGGAAGTCATATTCTAAAAATAATACAAATAAACTCAAAGTATCTAGGACCAGGAAACCTTTTAACAAGTACTCGATTAGCCGAAGTTACATCATCAATGAATGAATTAAAAATGTATGTCAAACAATAATATACACTGTTATCAATGGATAACCGAGGTTGCTAAAATAGTTTTTACTAACATGGATTAATATTTGAATAAAAATACATTATTTGCAGAGTATCGAGAAAAGATCTTTATAATGACGAATCAAATGAGATTGAGTCTAAGTCATCTAAATTAACAGAGGACGTTGATCTGATCCAACCTTCCTTTGAGATTGTTGAAATTGATCATTCGGATAAAAATATAGATGAAGATGCAAATGTGGAAGAGAATATAGCAGATGATGAATTTCATTTTCCATTATTCTCATTTGGTGGTGCCACAGATGCTATGAACAATGAAAATGCTACTAATAACGATGAAATGGGAAACAGAGGCAGATCAGAAGTTAAGTTGATGAAAATTAGTTTAAGAGAACCATCACCTGATGTGATATATCAAAGCAGACCCGAATCATATTATTTTACTAAATATAGTGAAATTGATAAACAGAATTTTGAATCAAGTTCTATTGAGTATGATGTAATATTTAAGGATAAAGACCTAATAATCAGAAAACCGGGCAATAAACACAAAGTCATAATATTAAATGATTACAATAAAAGAATAGATGAAATGAAAAATAGAGAGGAAAAGATAAAGAAAAGAAGACCATGTAAGAAACAAAGGATTAGCAAGAAATTAGCTGCTGTAAAGGTTAAAGAACGTGAAGAGTTAAATAAAGCCTTGAAGAAAGAAAAGAAGAAGAAGTTTAACAAACGTGGTGGTAAAAAGAATAAGAAGAAAGAAGCATTGAATCCATTGAAAGATGCAGGTGCAAAGCCAAGATTTAGAACCGAATAACTGCATAACAATCAACTTTTAATATCGAGCTTTGCATTATTAATATTATATAGGTCTCTAACCAGGAGATCGGTCAATTTCATTATTTCTTATAGAAAAATACCATATTACCCATTAAAAACATAAATTCTTAAATTAGTTATTCTATATAGTTTTTATCACTTCATA
The DNA here is from genome assembly GCA_030568035.1 of Tetrapisispora nanseiensis. Lineage (NCBI taxonomy): Eukaryota > Fungi > Ascomycota > Saccharomycetes > Saccharomycetales > Saccharomycetaceae > Tetrapisispora > Tetrapisispora nanseiensis. The sequence goes on along the minus strand of JAJLTH010000004.1, from coordinate 130,421 downwards.
ATTAATTAATTTTCATGGGATAATATGCCAATTGAATTTAACATAACTTCAGTGTATTCTTCAAAATTTATGGAGTCAGCATTATCAAGTATAACATTAGATTTCATTTTGTCCTTGATTGTATCTATAATAAATTGTTTATTTGTAATCAAAGATTTCCCTACAGGCCCACCCCTGTTAATTGTAATATCAAAATCTTTTTTATAGGAATTTGAGACTGTTGTCCAGAAAATATCTAATAATGATTTATTAATTTTACGTTTTCCTAAAGGTGATGAAAACGTTTGCGGTTGTTTTGACCTTTGTAAATTTATGAATTCTGTGAATAAAGTTTTATTTTCGTTTTCAATTTGAATTGATTTCAATAATGTCTCTAGGTTATAAATTTTCTTTGCATTTACTAATATAATTGTATCAAATATAGATGGTAAACCTTTCACTGAATTAATTGATTTGTTTAAAGATTGGTTTGTAGTTATTGTTGTGATGTTTATTATTTTATTTATATTTGAAACAAAATCATTTTTGGATATCAAATTTAATGAATGTAATAAAATTGATAACTCAGAATTTTTGGAATAATCGATATTGTTTGTATTGTTTGAATTAAACATTTTAATTAAATTAATTGTTGTGAAATTTATTAATTCTTTTTCATTTTTAACTGAGACATCATTTTTTAAATTTTTAATTAATTTTAATGTCATTAAATTTAAATTATTTGATATGATATAATTACATTGTGATTGTAATATGGATAATTCTAAAACATTTTTCATATTCAATTTAATCTTCATTATCTTATTAATCAAATGTATATAAATTAATGAATCTCTTAACAAATTTGAAGTTTGATGAATTTTATTTAATATATTTTGTAATTTTTTAATTTTCTCATATTTCAATATTATATCATTATTCAATCTATTATAAGAGATATTTAAATAATTTAATGTTGAGTCTAATTCATTATGAATAATTGAATTAATGTTTTTCTTCTTATAGAATTGATTGATTAATTCTATTGAGTTATCTTTAATTAAAGATTCGATTCTTAATTCAATTTCATCTAATTCGTAATTCAATTTTTTTAATGGCAATTGAAAAGTTAAGTTATCATTAGATGATAATGATTTTAATAATTCATTTGAATATTCGATCACACTAAAATTCTCATTAAAAAGTTGTTCATCAATATCATTATTATCGCTAATAGAAGTCATGATTAATTAGTATTCAAAATATCCATGCCGGTGTATTTCCATATATATTTTAGTATATCAATTGACAATTGACAATTACGAAATCAAGTTTTGTTTAGTATAGATAAAAAAAAAAATAAAACTTCAAATGAAATAAATATATTTATATATATCTATATATGTTAACCTCATCATCACTATATTCCTTAACTATGTAAAGAATAAAATACATATATGTGTGTGTATTCTATAATTTTAATTAATATATATAAATATAAAAAAATCACTATGAAAATAAATTTAACACCATAATAATAAAAAAATTGTAAAACTGTTGATCCGGGTAAACATCTTAACCCGACAGAGTTCTAAGACACACACCAATTTGAGATCACATGACCCGAGATATTATATACATATATAGAGAGAGAGAGATTCTCAAAAATAATACAGCAATAAAAATATATAAATATAAGAAATGGAAGTAACGATTAAAGCCCGCACGCATACAACGGATATACCACCACCGCGAACAAACATATACATATATATATATATATAATTTAGAGAAAAATAGTGAGAACGTGTTTTACCCATGTTTCTTTAAAAAAAAACAACACTGAGTTACAAATCAGAATATAATAATAATTTAAAACATAATTTCATTTTATTATTCAATGATCTGTTTTTTTTTTCTTCTTAAAAACAATGTTAATACTTTCTTACCTGTTTGATATAATTAGATTATTATATGTAGGCTAAATAAGATCTATTTCAATGTATATAGCCAAAAAGAAATATTTACAAATTATATCATTGGCTGTGTGTGTATTGGAAATGAGATTTGTAATAACTAATAAGAAGACGAGGCATGTGTTCTTAACAATTTTGTACCGTAGTTTCTTGGCAATTGGACAATTGTATATATTTTGGTTCTAATCTTGTTTCTTCTTTTTTTCTTTTTTCTTTTGTGTAATCAGAACGATAAAATATATATACAGAACAGCACGCACACACTGTATGAAATTATTACAGCGTATAATTGAATTATGTTTGTTATTGGTACGATATTTTTTTTTTTTTACAAAGATTGAAAAAATCTGAGAGAGAAGCTAGACAGTGCATCTCTTCGGTGCACAATAGTTTTTATACAACTCAGAAATCCTTCAAACAAAAACCAACTAATTGGATTTCTCTTTTTTTCTCTTTTTATGTATTTCCTGGTACTGTATATTATATAGTACAAGACAATAAATTGCTATAAACTGTATGCTATGATAGAGACAAATCTTAGTTTTAGGGGTAGAGAGAGAGATAATATATATATATATAAATCATTCTTCATTATGACCTTTCTAATTGTTAAGGATGTTATAGTTTTTTTCTAAAGTGTATCTGACCGAACATACATATATATATATATTTTTACACTGTATTTAATTTGATGGTCATAAGAACAAACATATATTATTGAGAGACTTATTCTTAATTAAATTGATTGATTGATTGATTACTCGATTCTCAAGCGAATGACAATATATTATATTTTATTCCCCTTGCTCTCTAGCGTTTTTTTTTTTATAGTAAATTTCTTTTGGTTTTCCAATTACAGGTATTTATTTATTGAGTTAAAAATTTCGTTATTACATATATAACATAACATATATATAACATAACATATATATATATTTATATATTATTGTATGTGTAAATATGCTATATGAAGGAATTAATTGCCTATGTATTTTTTTTGGCTTACGGCAGTTTTACCGTTGGTGTTTTTCATTCATTTCTTCTTAACCCGTTCACACTGTTTTTTCTATGTTTTCATTATTTTCTTCTTTTCTTCATTTTTGTTTTCTTCTTTTCTTTATTTTTTATTTTTTTTTATTTAATATATAAAGGGAAAAAGGTTATTGTAACTATAAAAGAAATCTCACCCCCTTTAAATATTTTATTAATCAATTGATCTATATATATATATATATTAGTTCTTTTTCTTATAAAATAAAGAAAGGAATAAAATAATAACACTAATAATAAAAAAAATTAACAAATATACATACAAAAATGGCCCCACCAACTTTTAACAACATCACTAAAGACGTTAACTCTTTAATTAATAATGATTTTTATCATGGTCAACCTTTAGCTTTTGACGTCTCCACTGTTGCAAAGAACGGTGTTAAATTTGACATCAAAACTAAACAACCAAAAGCCGGTTCTGCATTAGCCACTTCTATCGAAACTAAATTTAATGATAAATCAACTGGTTTATCTTTAACTCAATCTGTCGCTAACAACAACAACATTGCCACTAAGATTGAGGTAGAAGATATTTTAACTAAAGGTTTAAAAACCGAATTGATCACCTCTTTTGTACCAGACGTTTCAAAGGACGCTAAATTGAATTTATCTTTCACTCAAGATTTCTTGACTGCTAGAGGTAACTTCACTTTAGTTAACAAACCAAGTTTTATCGGTGATGTCACATTTGCTCACGACGGTATCATTGGTGGTGCTCAATTGAATTATGATATCACTCAAGGATCTTTATCCAACTATATGGTCGCTTTAGCTTACAAGCAAGCTGACTACACCGTCGGTGTCTCTTATACCGAAAAACACTTAAGCACTATCTCTTTGTTCCAAAACGTTTCAGACGTTTTACAAATCGGTGCTAAAGCCATGACCACTTGTAAATATATCCCAGATGGTAAGAACACTACCATTGAATTCGCTACTAAATACACCCCAGATGAAACTTCTCAAATTAAGGCAAAGATTCAAGACTCAGGTATTTTAGCTTTAGCTTACAAACAACAATTAAGAAAAGGTGTTAACGTAGGTATTGGTGCCTCTTTCAACGCTCTAAATTTAAACGAACCTGTTCATAAGATCGGTGGTTCTTTATCTTTCTCTGCTTAGGTCCTATCTTAATAATATCCTTTTTAATGATTTTTTTGTTTAAAAGACAGATTATCCATGTATATATGGTATATTTATGTATGTATGTGTGTTAGTTTCGTCAAAAACTTCCACTCAAAATATAAAAATAAAATATTTAAAATAACTTATTTGATTACATATCTATTCATTAAATATCAGTTATTTATGTTTTGATTTTTATCTATTTAGAGAATCTGTTACATATTTTGGTATTTTATCTCTTTGTACATACATTTCTGTCTCAAACATTGTAATAAACTCTAAATCTGCATCACCTTTCAACCCCCCAGAGAATATAGAATATTCTTGGTATATCCCTGCTGTTGACCAACCTTGTAATATCTTCCTTATAATCCCCACTATTATACCTACTCTATGTTTGCCCTTGTTAGAATGTATCAGTATTGGATAGTTATCTGTGTTAAGTATAATTGTTAATACTTTATTAACTTGTACATTTATATCCGTGTCCCTACATGAATGCATAAATATATGATGAAATTTTATATCTTCGTTCTTGAGAAATTCAGAATACTCATCGGTTAAATCTTCCTTATCGCCCACGTATATTATCGTCTTTAAATTAAGTCTCTCCTTAATAAAAGAATAGTTTAACGGCATGGGGTATCCAGATCTATAAAGCGATACATCCGTACTCACAACAGGTGAAAAGTTCAATGGTGGTATATACTTTCTTCCTGTCATCACTATTTGAAAAAATGGGATCTATGCTTTTCTTGAAATCCGTTACACCACTGTTTCCTCTAATACCCCACAGATCGGTGTTTATTTTATACTACAAAATAAATTGAAATAAATATTGTGTCAACAAAATATGACGTCTACTCTAACTAACCAACTTCTATTAATAAAAACTTTACATGACATCAAATCTTAAAATTCCAAAAATAAATATTCACATCTTAATTAAGAGAATAGGTTATTTTAATATGGCAATGATATTACTATCATAAATATAATGCAATATCCATCAAGTGTAGTGGTGTTAGCGCCTTGTCCGGACCTCATTAAACATTTGTGTTACTCAAGTAGAAAGAAGTCGCTTGAAAAAATTCAATATTTCATTTCTTTCTTAAAAGGGTAAAAAGCATAATAAATAATCATCAGATATTCGGATACTATATTTTTTTCAAAGAGATTTAATCATAATTATATAAAATTTTAGATTATTGTCTAATGGTATAAACTAGTGTTTAGTTTGCATTAAACTTTTTAACAAGTTGTTAGGAACAATAAAATTCATAATTTAAATTTAATAATTTAAATTAGTTTCTCAACGTAAACATAGGTGAAGAACTTATTGATTAGTTTACAATCACTTACAGATTATTAGAGGATAATAATTAATATCATTTGCATTAATTCCGCTATTCTTCGCGAGATTTGGTTACAATAAAATCTTGGGATGGCATTAGTTTACAGAGGTCTACCTTCATTGGTAACTACTACGACCGCTAAACAGACTTCTACAACTTCAACGGCTCCAACTACCACTGGAAGTATCAGTATCTTAAGTCAAGGTACGACAAGCACATATTCTGCCACATCATCAACATCTGCTACATCAACAATCTCAACTCCTTTGATAAGCCCGCCATCTGCTAAGAATAATCCAAATATCTGGAGATCTGATGATATAGATGGTACAGTTTTTATTGCATTCGGTGTTATACTTGGGGCTGGGGTTATCATTATACTGTGTTGGAGATTTTACACCAGTTACAAAGGTTCGAGTTATAAAAATTTGTCAGAATCATTTGATTTAGAAGATCCTTTCAGGCGAACATTTAATAATGCATCAACAATTAATAACAGCTTATTTGAAACGGACTACGATAATATATACCAAGATTCCCATGATGGCATTACGCTAAGCCCTAGACATAGTCCTTCAAGATCGGATTACGAGGCATCTTTTTATGATAAAAATAGTGAGAGCAGAAGTCCAAGGCACAATCCTTTCGATGTTATACAAGATTCGGGCACCCCACAAAAGGGAAATATTATCAACAATACTTCTCTATTTATATCACCCACCTTAGAAATTATTGACCAACAACAAAAAAGAAGCTCAAGATTCTTAAAAGAGACAAGGGAATCAATTTCCACATCTCCACTTAATAGTAGAAACAATAATACTTTCCATAGGCCCGAACGAAGTGTGTCGCCAGATAGAAGCATATCACCAGATAGAATGCATAGATCTCCTACCAGATATCATCACAAAAATAATTCTATATTGAGTTTGAACCTGGACAATAGCATATTTGATGATAATACAGTTTTGAAATACGATGGTGACAACTCGACTAATATTATCCAAAATGAGGAAAATAAAGACCCAATTAAAAAATCTCAAAGTAGTAAAATTTCAAACTCAAAAGCTCCTTCATCATATCTTGATGATTTGTTAGATGATACATAAATAAATACTCCTGTATATAAAAATAAAATGGGAAAATAATGGATGTGATGATCATATTAATTGTTAAAAGGTAATATGCTTGATATAAACGGTTATATTTCTTGAACAACTGACATTTTCTTTATTTTGTTGGGCATATCTAATTGTTATTTAATTTTTATGCACGGCGGCTAGAAAAGCAATGTCATCATTATTAACGAGATATCTTATGAGAGCAATATTACAAGAAAATGTATCAACTTAATATATAATTATGATATAAATAACGACTAAACAATCTTAAATCTTTCCAATTGTAATTATAAAAAGAGATTAGTTCTTTATCTATAGGATTCAAGTTTGATAGTAAGCTTTACGGACCGACAATATTCTATAATTGAGCATCGAAAAATCACATAGCAAAATGTTAAGCTCAGCCTCTTCTGAGAATTTGCTAGAGCCACTAGAGGTAAGAATAATTGATGAAACTCCATTGAATGAATCTCCAGAGCATTTTATTGACTCTTCCAATTATGATGCAAGCATTCCTATTGCACTTGATTTTGGGACAGATAGCGTAAAAGCAGGTTATGTTAATAAATCTATGCCAGAATTTAATTTTCCAACGAGACTGACACGTTTCAGAGATCGTAAAATGAATAGAACAATGACATTTATTGGAAATGATATTAATTTAGATTATGCAGTACGTTCACAGTCTAAGACTCCCTTCGATGGACCTTTTGTTACAAACTGGGAATATGTTGAAGATATTTTAGAATATACTTTCCACCATTTAGGTGTTGAAGCAAATAACGGTATCAGAAATCCTTTAATTATGTCAGAAAAGTTGGCATCATTGCAATCACAAAGGGCAAATTGGTATCAACTTTTGTTTGAAACATTTAATACATCACACGCTTCATTTGGTGTTGATAATTTATTTAGTTTTTATTCTAATAATGATAAAAATAGCTCTGGGCTGATATTTGGTTTAAATAATCAAGATACAAATGTCATCCCAATCGTTGACGGTAAAGCTATTTTGACTGACTCAAAACGAATTAATTGGGGTGGCAGTCAAGCGGTGACTTACTTAAATGATTTAATGACTTTGAAATACCCATATTTTCCTACAAAATTAACAGAATTCCAGTATGAAACACTGTACAAAGATTATTGTTATGTTTCTCCAGATTACTTAAACGAATTAGAAGACATGCTAACGTTAAAAAAGTTAGAGACACAAGATATTGTTATTGAAGCGCCTTTCACAGAAATCTTGCAACCAGAAAAAACTGAAGAAGAATTAAGGCTGCAAGCTGAAAAGAGAAAAGAAAGTGGCAGAAGATTACAAGAACAAGCAAAACAAAAAAGAATGGAAAAATTAATACAGAAGCAAGAAGAATGGGAATATTATTCCCAACTGAGAGAACAATTTGTTGATCAAACTAAAAAACAAATACTATCCACTTTAGAGAACGCTGGTTTTGATGATGAAAGAGATTTTAAAAAATATATGTATAACTTGGAAAGATCTTTAAAAAAAGCACAAGCAGCCGATTTAGCAGATGCATTAGATAATGAAGAAGATGAAGAGGATGAAAATGCCAATAAATTTGATTTATTGGAAGTACCGGATGATCAATTAAATGAAGAACAATTGAAAGAAAAGAGAAAACAAAGGCTAATGAAAGCAAATTATGACGCCAGAAAAAAGGCTAAGGAAGAAAAACTGAGAATACAACAAGAAGCTGAAGAACAGAGAATTAAAGAGGAAGAATGGCGTGCGACAGATTTAAGTGGATGGATTAAGAATAAAAGAGCAGTATTGGATGATTTATTACAAAAGAGAAAAGAAAAAATGAAAACAAGACAAGACATGAAAGATAGAAAGTCACAGGCATCTCAAAATAGAATGAAAAATTTAGCGACGTTAGCTGAAGATAATGTCAAAACTGGTACTAAAAGAACAAGACAGCAAGCAACAATAGACAATGATCCAAATGATACATTTGGGGCTGATGATGATGATTGGATGGTATATAATGACATTTTTCAGAATCCTGAAGCTTTGGATGAACTAATAGAAGAAGATTATAAGGAAATTGTTGAAGTGGAAAAAGAGCTTTTGGAGTTCGATCCTAATTTTACAGTTGAAGATACAGTGGACTCTCAATATGATTGGAGAAATTCAACTTTACATTTATTCTTAAGAGGTCCTAGACCGTTTGATAGTGAGAATTCCCACGAGCAACATCAAATGCACTTAAATATTGAAAGGCCTCGTGTACCAGAAATCTTGTTTCAACCAAGAATGGGTGGTTGTGATCAAGCTGGTATAATGGAACTAGCAGAAACAATATTATTAAAAAAATTTGATTCTAAACCAAGTAAACTGAGTCCAGCAGCGGCAGCAATGGCCAATAATGTTTGGTTTACTGGAGGGCATTCCAAATTACCAGGTTTAAAGACGAGAGTCGTTAAGGAATTTACGTCATTCTTGCCAATTGATTCCAATTTTAATATCAATATCTCGAGTAATCCATCATTAGATGCATGGAAAGGTATGGCTAAGTTCAGCCAAGATGAAACTGAATTTAAAAATAGTTTAATTTCCAAGAAAGAGTATGAAGAATATGGACCAGAATATATCAAAGAACATAGATTAGGTAATACTGCTTATTTTGAATGAAAGTTAACTTATACTTAAATATGAGATGTATGTAATTTACAAAGTTTATAAAAAATAATCGATTATAGAATGATCATTTTAATGAGTCTGATTTCTTACCTTTAGGATTTATACCCTTCTTTTGCATAATATTTTTTTTCGATTTTTCTATGTATTGTTTGTCTTCTGTGTCATCGAATTCTGCGAAGTCATCATTGATAATACCCTCCTCTATAGCTTCTTCTCTTGCGGCAGCTTCCTTCTCTCTGGCACTAGCTAAATTGTCATCATGAGGTGATGGTCCGATCTTTTGGAATTTAGCTACATAAAAACCATCAACATTATAAGTATGTGGATAGTATCTTCTAGTTAACTTAACACTTGGATGAAACTTTTTACCTCTGAAGCTTGTAAAACCTTCTTTACCGATAGCCAAACCAGTATCAACTAATTTAACATTAGGTCTTTTTCTCAATGCATAATCAACAACAGCTTCATCTTCTTCAACAGCAACAGAGCAGGTAGAGTATACAATAATACCACCGGTCTTAGAATTGGCATCAACTGAGTCAATAGCTGAAAGTAACAATTGCTTTTGTAAATGAGGAATTTGTATAAAATCTTTTTCTGTTCTAGAAACCTTGACGGATTGATCCTTACCAATAACACCAGTACCTGAACAAGGAGCATCTAATAAAATTCTGTCAAAACCACCAATAACTTTAGGAAATTCACGGGCATCATAATTACAAACAATAGTATTCGTACAACCTAAACGATGAATGTTAGCAATTAAAGATTTAGTTCTAGCTTTATTGGCATCGTTTGCAAAAACACAACCAGTATTCTTCATTAGTGCAGATATGTAAGTAGTTTTACCACCTGGGGCAGCAGCCATATCTAAAATACGTTCATTTTCTTGAGGGTCCAGAGCGATTACGGGTAAAAATGAAGAAGCCGCTTGTAATATATATTGACCAGCTAAATATTCAGAAGTGGCACCAATTGGAACTTGAGAATCAAAAATTTGTAAACCCACCTTTGTCCAAGAACCAATAGGTTGTAAATTAACACCTTTGTTGACTAAGGCTTGAGCTAAATCTCTTCTTCTTGTTCTTAAAGTATTGGTTCTAATTGTAATTGGTCTAGATATTTCATTTGCTTCAAAAAACTCTAATGCTTCGGCTGGAGAAAATAGGTTAAACAATTTTTCTGCCAAGAATGGGGAGTAACCAAAATAATCACAAATATCGATTAGTAATCTATCGGTATATTCGGTTCTTGATCTGCCCTCAGCAGCCAAATTCTTGAAGTCTTCCAATACTTTTACTATTTCGATGATTCTTGTTCTAACAGCAGTTAAATTTGGTGGTTGGCCAGCCATCAACTCTAATTCTTTTTCGGAAGGTAAAACATCAGCTCTTGGTTGCATTATATCTGTTTCTACCAATTCTCTTTCTGCTTCTTCTGCTTCTTCTGCTTCTTCTTCATCTATTTGTTTTGAAAATGCTTCCATATTCTCAGCATTCAATTCTTCTAATCCAGCCTCGTCTTCGTCATCATCTGAGAACATAGCATTATTTGGTTGTTCGTCTTCCTCTTCATAATCATATTCTTGTTCTAAATCGAATTCATCTTGTAATTCATCTTCATTGACATTGTCATCCTCATCACTATCATCAAATAAAGTTTTTGTTTCCTTAGATAATTCAGTGTTATCTTCTTCTATGTCATCTTCTGGTAGGATGTCGTTTTCATCCGATTCTGGTGCTGTTATAACTTCCTTAACATTCTTCTTCTGCTTCTTTGTGGATGTTTTATGATGCTTTTCATCAGAAGATGCTGCCCTCTTTGATTTTTCTTTTAGTTTATTTTGTTTCTTTTCCTTTTTAGCTTGGAACTCTTCTAAAGTTGGTGGAGCACCTTGTTTATTTTTATGACGTCTACTACCCATTTTTGGATCTTGTTCTTATTGGATTCTTGATATTTTCCTAATAGAAAAAGTAAAAGTGGAGATGAATTTAAATTATAAATACTAATACTAGCAAATCGATATTAAAAGGTTTGAAATTGTTTACTAAAGTATTACTTTTATAATAATATCGTTACACATTGTATGTTTTATAATATAGAGTGATAAATTTATGCGATGAGCTTTACAAAATTTTTTAGTAATTTTTCTGCTGAACTTCTGAAATTTATTATATCATATGTCACGACAGAAGAACTTGGAGATGTAGATTTTTCAATCTGTAAAAGAAAAATTTTTTGTTAGCCTATTCTCTCTTAAGCTTTACTAAACCGATGAACGCTTAAGAAAATGGAGAGCTGCTTTGGCGATATTGTCCACCAAAAGGCTGTAAGAAATAAATCATACACGATGATATTTATATACCTTAGCAGAATATTCGCCTGAGTTGAAAAAAATGGTAACAATAATTTTTCAGCTCATCGCAAAATTTAAGTTATTAAGATTTATTTTATGTGTTTTTGTAATTTTAGTTAATTCCCTAGATATATATCTTGTAAATTGCAATATTGAGATCAATAAGAGAACTTTTAATTCGCCTCGATTCAGGTTTTTTCTATAACTAAAATTACATCCAAAGGAGTTTAAATTAGAAACCTGCTGCATAGGACAGAACATCATCAATCTAGGTCGATTATAGTAATCATGAGTGAGCATTTTGATCCGCTAAAACAAATTGCGTATAGTCAACATGTTATTTTAAAATTACCATCTAACAATTGGAAGATTGTTGAACTGAGAGAGCATGGGTCAATTTCTTTAGGTAAATTTGGTGCATTTAACGTTGACGATATCATTGGTTATCCGCTTGGAACAACTTTTGAAATATATTATGATTCTTCTACAAACAATGGAAATGATGGTACTGCTGATAGTATAAATAATAAAAATAGAAGTAAAAATTCGAATAAGATACCTGTAGGGAAGGTTAGAATTATGGAAGATTCCGGTTCGGATAATCCTTATAATAATGGTGATCAACCAAGTGACACCATTGAACTATCGAATATAGATAACAGTGAGAATAATAGAGGATTGATAAATATTGGTAACGAAGTGCAGAAATTGTCAATGGCTGAAATTGAAAATTTAAAGAAACAGACTGTTTCTGGTAATGAAATCATTGCCAAAATGATTGAATCACATGAAAGTTTTCATAAAAAGACAATTCAATCTCAAGAAAAATATTTAAAAAGGAAGCAACAGAAATTCGCTAAACACTTTACGGTTAATTATTTAAGTGGTTCGATTTTATTGGAATATTTCCTTGCCAAAGGTGATCAACAGCGTGTTATGGACATGTCCCAAGAGTCAATCGGTATGTTATTGAATTTAGCAAATATTAGAAGTAATGGTACATATTTATGTATGGATGACACTGGTGGTTTATTGGTATATTTTCTTTTAGAAAGGATGTTCGGTGGTGATAACAATTCTAAATTTGACGGAAAAATTATTGTCATCCATGAAAATGAACATGCAAATATGGATTTACTAAAATATTCAAATTATTCTGAAGAATTTATCAATGAGCATGTAAAAACAATATCTATTATAGATTATTTCGAACCCCCAACTGTTGAAGAGGTAAATGACTCATTCACGCCCTTCACTAAAGAGCAACTAAAAGAATTAAAAGGAAATAAAAAAAATGCTTATTTTCGCAGACTTAAACTTTACAAAAATCAATTAGAAATTATCAAATATGCAAATGACATGAAATATGATGCTCTTGTCGTTGCTTCCACTCTATCTCTTTCATCATTAATACCTAGGCTAGCTGAAAATGTTCACGGATCGAGGCCAGTTGTCTGTTTTAGTCAATTTAAAGAAACTCTATTGGACTTATCCCACACTCTTTATGATGATCTAAAATTCCTAGCACCTTCTATCTTAGAAACAAGATGTAGACCATATCAAACAATTAGAGGTAAATTACATCCTTTAATGACAATGAGAGGTGGTGGTGGTTATTTGTTATGGTGTCATAGAGTTATACCTGCTAGTGAGCCAGACAATGTGGCTGAAGGAGATGATAAAAGTTCAATCACATTAAAAAAACAGAAAACCGAATAGGTTAAAGTTGTGAAATAAGGATTTCAAAAAATCTTAGCCCGCAATAAAGATGCATACAAATTTAAATATATAGATATATGTAATTTTGTGATAAATATAAACAAGTATGTTTTGTTTTTTCAAAAACATTATCAATTTTTATCGAAATATTCGAAAATTTGTTGTAAAATTTTACTTTTAATTGAAGTTGATATCTTATATCCGTAAACAATCCTAGGCATTCCAGCTGAATCTTTTTTGTGACCCACAACCCACTTACCTAAAGTGTCACTGTTTTCACAAATCATTTTCTCAACAAAATCAATTTGACTTTGGTACCCAACTTCGTAAATGAAGGAATTTGTTTTTGGCAGCCATTTAGTAACTAAATTTTCGTAAAATTCATTATTTCCAATTAGAGCTAATTTCGGTTCAAAAAATCTAACAGATTTTGATGTATTATGTATAAAATCTGATTTCGGTATATAGGGTGGATTGCACAATACTATATCAATATAATCGTTTACATAATCTTTTAAATTAATTTCTTCTTCGATTATATTCATTTCGTGGAACGAAACATTGAGAGGCGAATGGCTTGAGGTTAGACTATTGTGATGTGACAATGCTAATGCATATTTAGAACAGTCAAAACCATTAATATTCACTACGTTTGAATTGTGTAATAAATTATTTAATTCATTTCGTAATAATAATGCTATACACCCTGACCCTGTGCAAAGATCAAATATATTTAACTTGTTATTCTCTGAATAAGTAGATTCGACTAAAGGTAAGGAATGTTTTATAGCATGTACAAGAGATATAACCCATTCCTCAGTTTCCCATCTCGGTATCAATACATTTTTTTTACAAGATACCGTTATTGAACCAAATGGTTGGGTCTTCAAAATATATTGAAGAGGAATATGATGAAATCTTTGGATGCAAGCAATTCTGATTGCTCTGAATAATTTATTTTTTTGTTTTATCTTTTCAGATAATTCAGAGTATATCCAATTATATTCTCTTTTTGCAGCAGTAATATTTCTACATTCAGGTAATAATAACGGCAGACAATAGTTAATTTTGAAGGCATCATACATTATTTTTGGCGTGATGCGTGGCATAACTTCTATTAGGTATTTTGATTTTTGATTTTAGATTGATTATATTATATATTCTTACAGTTGAAGTGCAGAAACATATATACCACGTTAAGAAAACCTGAGCAATAATCAGGGAACAAATGAAAATTAATATTAGAATAAGTAAATAATGCATGGATAATACGTAAAATCAAGAGTACGAAGGAAGATTAAATTAAACAATATAAAAAATTTATAAAATAATTTTCAAAATAATGGAAGAGAAAACACCCTAAAAATGATATGCGTAAATTTTGAATGATGTAACATTTAGAATTCCACTCAAATGTACAATAAATGTAAGGGACATTAAATTAATCATATATAGGTAATTAATACAAATTGGAGAATTTTTTAAAATTAATGGGCAACAATTGGAGACAAAAAAAAGAAAATTCACTGAAATTTAATAAATTGTTGGAATAAAAAATAACTTATATATTTATAAATTTATATATTTATATATATCGATTCAGTAAAATTATAGCGATTAATGATATCCGCGAGATAGTATAGAAAAAATAATATAATGGAGCACGCATATGTTATTATAAAAGTAATTAATATTATTGACGGGATATTTGTTTCTAACCCACACATATAATTCCATATCCAACAAAAAAAAAAAAATTACCACATAAAGAGAGCATTCCTCTAATCTAATTAAATACTCGAGTATTGCAATATTTTTCTTACAATTATCAGTACAGCGTGAACTATTTTTTCTTTAGTAAGAAGATATTTCAAAAGAGAACTCTGCAGTAAAACTCCTATGCACTTAACAACCGCCGCTTGTTTGTGGGTGTCAAATGTGGTTAGTCACCCGTGAATATAACTGTTTAATAATAAGAAATTTTAAAATTAAAATACAGTAGTTGTAGAGAAATACCTGAACCAATCAAAAAACACTTTGATTTATTTTTCTTATCTTAATTAAGAAATACGTACGAGAGATGTACATTGCATAATTAATTAAAAAGTAGTATTTTATCTTCCAATTAATTAAGTTTGAATTTACTTTCAAAAATGATTTGCCTGAAACCTATCAAGGAAAAAATGACAACCAAATAGCCGTTAGGATGTTTCTGAGATTTTTCTTAGCATGCATTTAAATAATATTCCAACCACAAACCAAATATTTTTGTACAAGAAGTTTACTCCTTTAACGAATCTCGTGGATTGACTTTTTTTTCTTTTTTTAATAATGTATTTTATTAAGAGCCGAAAAATTAAAAATGTTGATATACTGACTGATCTACGGGTCTCTGGTGAAGTGTCTCACCGTTTATAGTGGTAAGCAATACTATATACTATAATATATACACATACATAAATATATTATTATATTTATATTTGTGGCTAAATTCTCCTTTTTGTTCATACAAGAGAAATATTTTCTGAGAAAAGTGTTTATCTAAAAAAATGCCGTATGATTGCTGTACTCATCATGTTTTGTATATTGTTTTAGTATTTTTGCAAATATTAATTAATATTTTTTTCTTGAGATAGATAAAACATTTGTAAAGCTTATTAGTTATGTCTAATATCTGCGCATATTTAGTTCACAATTATTAATAAATAGATTGTGACATATTATGTGAAGACAACTATTAAGGATTAGTTCCTAAAAAATTCAGATACTACTTATTTATTACAGTAGTGTTAGAATACCATCATATAATTGAATAACTTTGATCACAAGCACCTTGAGGTAGTGTATATACATATGAATATATATCTTTATATTGATGTTTGTAGTTGTTGTAGTTATTTGTTGTATATCAACGTTGACAACTAATGTTTAGGTTCCGACTACTATGCATACTCTTTACTTCTCGTTTATTTTACTAAAAATTTCATTTTTTCTTAATAATTACGATGTAGTTCATGATTTGCCTACTGGGTTTTATATCAAAAAATAAAAAGAAAGAAATGAGAGTAAAAACAACAGAGAGATGTATATATATTATTTAGAGACAAACGGTTGTATACACTAAATAAAACGAGAATAGTATTATCTATCTAGACGGACGGAAATGAAATAGGTTCTCTCTAAAGTTAAATTTAAAATACTTGTAACTCAAAGATGTAAGCTTGTTTCCGCTCTTCTCTGTAAGCTAATTGTAGGCATTTTTAAATTAAAACGTTAATAAAAAAATATCTGCATTTATTATGCTATCAATTCGATCACTACTAAGATTATAATAACTCTCTCTCTAGGAAGAGCGAAATAAATTATTCTCTTGAAATATTAATTGATTTGATAAATGCACATGTATAATGAAGACATATATTATAAAATCATATATTTGATATAATACTAATACATAAAGTTTAATTCTTAAAGGTAATAACAACAAGTAATAAAAATAAAACTATTACTATCTCTCTCCTTTTTACCAATCCGAGTGTAATAATATTTCTTTTAAGCTTTTTTGAAAATCAGAGTACTAAATCATTTTTGTGTACATGCATTTTTTAAGTTTTTTTTTCTTATGTGATAGCGTGTTTTTGAAGTCATATGTTTCGTTATGATAAGAGTTTGTATATACAATTTATTAGCTTAACTTTGGTTTGAACCTTATTTTTTATATTATCATATTGAAGACAACAATAATATATACTATTGATTTCTAGCTTGTTATAAAAATTGTGGTATTTGGGCGAACTCTTCTGTAATTAATTGAATTTCTAACAGAAAATATCAGTACGATGTTTTGATCACTTTGATGGTTTCCATTTTCCTTTTGTATTATATCGAAAAATAAAGTGCTTGCGATCACTGTGAAAAGTAAGAGCTTTTTTTCTCTCAGTCATAAATTCTATATTTTCCTATATAAATTAAGAGTTATACCTTTAGTTAATTTTAATTTATAATAGTTACAACAATAGCTGTATATGTATGTATCATGGATGTCCTTGAAAGTAACTATATATAACATGTGCTTAAAAATCGAAATCTTAAAGTATCATTTTTCCAATTTCTTACTCATTTTCTATTAAAACAGATAAAATTATTTTATCTAATCAATCTTTTTGATTACAATTGGTAAAATATATCTTATAAATCGGTATGAATTAATTTACTTATCAGATTAAATATAGGTGTCAATAGTTACTGAAACTAATCATATGGATCAAAATCCCCCAGATAACTATTTACCCTTAAGAAGAATTGAAAATGAAAGTATGATACCCTCGAACTATCCTCGAACTAATTCGAAGTTCTATAATAAACCTCCCCCTAATAATGTGCTGATGCAGACCAATGGATATCAATCAATTGATAATTCAATAAATAGACCAATTTTAAATCCACCGTATATGCGAGTTGATGGTAGGCCTGACATAGATAATAGTCAAGGCAATACACACCACCAGTACATTGATCGATATAATATTAATCAATCAAATAGCTCATTTTTAATTGGAAATAATACGACAGCAACTATGAGACCAAATATACCAAATAATTATATTCAAGGATCTAACATACCGACACCTAATATGTATCCAAACTCACTTCCGCCTGGCACCAAACCAGATTCTGATAAATCTCATCAAACAAATTTTAAAAAAAACAATTTTAAAATGATTGGTTTCGAAAAGCAATATTATGATAAACCAAACCAAACGATTGGGTTTTCGAATCGGTTTAATATGAATGACAGTAAGATGAGCAGCCAACAGAGAAGAAACAAATGGAGAATTGCCGAAGACTGTGCTTTGATTGATGCATTAATCAAAAATGCCCATTTACTGACATTTGTTGAATATTATAAACCCATGAAAAGATTTTGGACCAAAATATCACAAGTTATGAACGAAGAATATTCATATGATAGAAATAGTCGACAATGTAATGATAGATATAAAGTTCTTAATTCTAGAGCATTGAAATTGGGTAAAGATACTAAGGAACAGGATAAACTTAAATCCGAAGGAGCTAAAAAATTATATAGGCTACTTCTTGAACTTAAGAAGACGTATAAGTTTTCAAATGGTAATATTATTCTACAAAACAATAAAAATTGGTCTGTTGTTGAAAATGGCGACGGAACTTATTCGGTCGTAAAGGAAAGACAAAATAAAGATTTAAATAGCTCCGATGGCTCTGATAAAGTTGGTACTTTAAATAATTATACGACGGTGTACAAGAACATTGAAGGTAATGATGAAGACGGCCAAAGCGATATTGTATTACCAGATAATATGAAAGATGCAGTAAAGAAATTTTCTTCAATAGTTGAAGATATGGCATTACAACATATTGTTATTATTGAAAACTTCAAAGAGGATTTAAAGAAATTAGAATCATCGATAATATTACCAGGTGTTGATGTTGGAGAATTTGTTAAAGATATAAGCGAGAATTTCCATAAAAACAAATTACTGACTAGTAAACGGATGGATTCACTTGAAGTGCTTTTAGGTAAACTCCGAGGTCTCTTTCTAAGTACTAATGGTGTATCAGTTAACAATCTTGAGATGGTTAAAAAGGATACATCAAATAATAATCATGAATCAAAAACTAAAAATGAAGTAGATAGTAATTCAAAAGAAGAAAACAGAACATCAAAAAATCACTATATGTCTATATCATCGGTGCTTACACAAAATGGAACTGAATAGTTCGAATATATTCTATTACACATACAGAGGCCTACATTTATTATTTGATTCATTTTAATATTTTTCATAATATATCAGTCATATCAAAATTTGTATTATAAAATATTTGGAAAGTACTAATGTAGTTGTTTTAATAAACAGTATATCGATTGTAATAGTTGTGTAATGTGTTTTTTTTTTCAATATGAACACATATAATACGATATACGATTATACTGCAATGGTCAAACCAAATTTGTGACACTAAATAAACAAAATATATAACACGCAATGGCCATAACATTTACACGTGCTATATAAAATGATTTTTTCGACTTCTCACTCCCCATATATATATATATATATATATATATATATATATATATATATATTGGAGTAGCCCATGAGCAACATATTCATAATGTGTGCACGTGATTAATTTGCAGTGTTTCAAAAACACCGAAGTGAGATGTTTATGTAGATTGCATTACATGCATAGAGATCCCATGCTAATTTTTTGCATACATTGTTTTTCGTCTATAGCGACTAATATTTAGATCTTTCCAGAAGGTTCTTTATTAGTTTAATGTTAAGAATAACAATTACCTTGAGAAACAGATGGTGTCTCGAATGTTAAGTAGAATTTGATTTAAAACTAATTAAGAGAGTCAGAAATTGTAAATGACAGATAAATTATTGTCCATTTTATATACAATTATTCTAAAGGGACACGATTAGACCAACCTTATTTTTTTTGTTATGTTAGATTCAGTGAGTATTAACGAAAATAATCAATAACATGCTGTAAGTGAACCTATATAATCTATGTTATCTTAGGATCAATACATCCTCTTGCTACTATTTTAATTAATAAACTATGGCTGTTGTTTCCCATTAAGTGAACATCGAACTTCCCAGTCTCGGTGATCAGAACAAGCTACTCGATTTCTCTTTCTCTTTGACTCTCGTTCTTTTTTTCTTTTTCTTTCTTCAACTTTCGACGAACTCATCGATATTTTTTTTTTTTTTATTTCTTTTTTATTTTAAATATGACGTCTCCGAATTCTAAAACATGAACATATAAAAAATTTTCTTGAAGTTTTTTGTTTCGAAAATTTTACAGAGGTGGTAATATTATTAATTATGTAGAAAATGATAATTAGTAAAAATCAAAGTAATTGAAAATATATGATTATCATACATTAATCTTACTACAATATTTTGATGTTAATTATTCCAAGAACTCTTTATACTATTATAATTGATAATGATGATGGGCATTTTTTTTCTTTTACCTTCTATTGTTTCCATTAATAAGATTTTATTTCAATTTTTTTTTACTTTTAAACCTTTGTGATTAGTACTTTATTGTTCTTGATAAAATTTATTACTAATTACCTAAATAAGTTTTATATATAAATAGAGACAAGTTCAAATTTTTCTGTTCTATATCCTCCCATTTATTGGAATAAAACGTTCACACTTATTGAATTCACTGAAATCAAGTTTCACAAGAATATTTAACTGATTGCATATATATAAATATCTAATAGTACGTCATTTATTATAGATACACATCACACTTTTTAACTGGCTATTATTATTATTATTATTATTTTTCTGGTTTTAGAATACACTAATATTTCAAGAACAATAAAAAGACTCTAAATTAAAAATGGTTAAAGAAACAAGATATTACGATTTATTGGGTGTTTCTCCAAGCGCTTCAGATACTGAAATTAAGAAAGGTTACAGAAAGCAAGCTTTAAAATACCATCCAGATAAAAATCCAAGTGAAGAAGCCGCAGAAAAATTCAAAGAATGTTCTGCTGCCTATGAAGTTTTATCTGATTCTCAAAAAAGAGATATTTATGATCAATACGGTGAAGAAGGTTTAACTGGTGGTGGTGCTGGTGGTTTCCCAGGTGGCGGTTTTGGTTTTGGTGATGATATCTTCTCTCAATTCTTTGGTGGTGCTGGAGCTCAAAGACCATCTGGTCCAAGAAAAGGTAAAGATATTAAACATGAAATCCAAAATACTCTAGAAGAATTATACAAAGGTAGAACCGCTAAATTAGCCTTAAACAAACAAATTTTATGTAAAACTTGTGAAGGCCGTGGTGGTAAAGCTGGCGCAGTTAAGAAGTGTACAAGCTGTAACGGTCAAGGTGTCAAATTCGTAACAAGACAAATGGGTCCAATGATTCAAAGATTTCAGACAGAGTGTGATGTCTGTCATGGTTCTGGTGATATAATTGATCCAAAGGATAGATGTAAGGATTGTAAAGGTAAGAAGATTGCAAATGAAAGAAAAGTATTGGAAGTTCATGTTGAACCAGGTATGAAAGAAGGTCAAAGGATTGTTTTCAAAGGAGAAGCTGACCAAGCACCAGATGTTATTCCAGGTGATGTTGTTTTCGTTGTAACTGAAAAGCCACACAAGCACTTCAAGAGATCTGGTGATGATTTACTATATGAAGCTGAAATCGAACTATTAACTGCCATTGCAGGCGGTGAATTTGCCCTTGAACATGTATCTGGTGACTGGTTGAAGGTTGCTATCGTTCCAGGTGAAGTCATTTCTTCAGGTATGAAGAAGGTAATTGAAGGTAAAGGTATGCCTGTGCCAAAATATGGTGGTTTTGGTAACTTAATTGTCACTTTCAAGATTAAATTCCCTGAAAACAATTTTGCCACCGAAGATAAATTAAAGGAATTAGAAAATATTTTACCAGCTAGAACCCCAATCAATATTCCTGCTAAGGCTACTATAGATGATTGTGTACTAGCAGACTTTGATCCAGCTAAATACAGCAGTTCAAAGGGAAGAGGACAAAGTTATGACTCTGATGACGAAGGACAACATGGTGATGGTGTTCAATGTGCTTCTCAATAATCAAAGTAGTATTTTAAAACATTGCATAAAAGGCAAAATTTATAAACCGAAGAAACAAAAAAGTTTTTTAATAGTATATATCTGTATATTGCTAAGTATAATCAACATAAATTTGTAGAACTATTAAAAATTGTCATATTATAAACTCATGAATATTATATGTTTAATACTTATAATTTTTTGAAAAGAGGGTATGTGACTTTGTGTAACATTGACCAGCTGGGTAAAACAAAGTGAGAAGCTCGTATTGAATTAACTTAAAAAATATGAATGTATAATAATTATAATTATATATGTGAAGAAGACTTTAAAAGTTGTCTTATGTGTAGTATTTTTCTTATATATGCCTGATAAAAACATCAAATGCGATGCAAAAGTATGGGTTCAAATGTTATTCGCAGAATAATATTACTTTTAAAACGTTATGATAGATAACGAAATCACCCGTTTCTCTATTTGAAATTGAAGGAGTTGGAAATCTTATATGCCTAAAAACTTTCGTGAATTAATTTATTCCTTTCAAATGCAAGATTCTTACCATTTCTGACAGGTATATACAATAACGTTGAGGCTACTGCGGTTAGCGCTCCTAAAAATGTGAATACACCGCCAAAATTCATTGCCATGACCATTCTACTCAAGCAAGCAATTAAAATGGCAGACATAGAACATCTGAATAAATTTAAACAACCAGTTGCAGTTGTAGAAATGTTAGGGAATAAATCAACACAGACAGTCGTAGACATTGTTAGGATACAATTACTAAATAATGATGAAAATCCACTTGTTACTAGAACTGCAGCCAAAGGAACTCTTTTCTCAATACACCATCCAAATGCGATAAAACCACAACTACTTAAAATTAATGTAATAAATGCAGGTTTTAATCTTGACTTGCAAATATTAAAAGTATAGTATGCATCGTTCTTTATAATTTCATCCACTTTATCATGGTCATTGTTGTTATCCTTTAGTAGTATTTCCCTTTGATCTTTCATCCAAAGTTCGTACTTAGCTATATCTCTCCTGTAACTCCAATTTAAATATCTTCCGCATGAAACAACACTAATCATAGTACATATACCGGCTGGTAAGAAGCATAAACCGATTTTTGCAACTGATAAATGATAGTATTTACTTAAAACAGTTGTTAGACTTGTTTGGTGAGTTGTCCACATAGAAAATTGCAATCCAGCTACAATCAAAATGATGACGACATCTTTATATTTTAAAATAGTAAATATTGGGAAACCATTTGCCTTAGGAGGCTCTAATGTTTCATAATCAGGGTTATCTAAATGCCATCTTTTTCTGAAACTTGGAATACATAAAACAACAGACTTATTGAAAATTGAGCGAGGAGTGATTGAACCATTTCCAACGATAGATCTCTTTGTTTCAGGCAATAATATAAATGAATATACAGCACAAATACCAGAGCCAATCGCCAAAAACCAAAAAATTGCTCTCCAATCCCAAGTAGATGATAAACCAGCACCAATTAAAGCACCAAAAGCTGATCCAATAACGACAAACCCAGATGCATAACCAATATAACTCCCTCTTTCTTTTCTTGTTGTTATATCACCTGCGATACCACTATTAATCGCAATAACAGGAGCAATACCAGCAGCTTGTAAGCATCTCAAACCAATTAATTGAGCATAAGTGTGGCAACTAGCTAACCCAACACATGCACAAAAGTAAATTATCAGACAACTCAAAACTAAAGGACGTCTACCATTTGTGTCTGCCATATTACCAACTACAATTGGTGCAATACCTTGAAAAATGAAATAAACTACAACACTAACGTTCGCTTGTTCTTCTGAAATTTCGAATAAACCTTCGATTAAAGTCAAAACCGGATAATATATAGCACCAGCGACACTTGAGAAAAACCCAGTAAAAGAACATTGCACAATCAACATGATCTTATCTGTATGAGAGAATATCGAATAAGCAGGTGAACAGTCCTCATTTTCGTTGATATGATTTTTCATGAATTCATTATTACTTTTTTCAGAGAACTGATCAGTCAGATCGACATTTAGTTGGCTTTCCAATTGACTTGGGTCTGGGGGGCATTGCTTATCGTTAGAAGTTGTGTTTGATATTAAGTCATAATTATGATTATCTGATACGTTTTCATCGTTAATGCTATTTGTTCTCTCATTTGAATTATTATGTGAATCTTTTGAATATATTCCTTTTAATGAAACGAATTTTTCATTGCTCATATTGGATTTAAATGTATATATATTTTTATTTGAAATGTTTATGAATATTTAAAGTGAAAAGTAAAAATTTTTTGAAAATATAATTTTATTATTTATTTGTGGTACAATAATTAGTTATTATAGTGTACGTTTCATAACTTAAGTTGTGTTGAATAGTTCATAAAAAAATGAGAAACATTTGTATTTATTCTTTAAATGGTCATTCAACAAGTAAGAAATGTATGTCAACAATAGTATTTCAACTTAATAAATGAATATATATATATATATATATAGGATTAAGTACTTAATATTACATAATTTTATATAAAAACAGCATCAGTAATAATTATATTTTATCTAATTACTACTTTCACTACCAGCCGAACGAAACTAACATAGAGGTATTGACCTTTACGGGAAATGAATTAAATTATTCAAAACCCAGTATTTTTTAATCAAGAGCTATTTTTAAATAAAGGTCTTAACAATTATCAAAGTCATTATTATTCGAATCAGTACTATTACGAAGTTTTGTGAAGAAAGGGTTATCCAAGTAGGCTGCAGTAAAGAAATTTAATAAGAGAAGCAATACAATAGAACAACGGTAAAGTTCAATACTATTAACCAAAAAAGATATCTTATACGTGTGTAAACTCTATAAGAAATTACAGAGAAATATGAGATATATTAAAATAAAAATAAATAGATCGAAATTCTATATATGTGTTTGTTGCTTTATGCCATGATCTTACTAATAATATATAAATATCTTCGTAATTACACTCTCGAAATTATTCAAATATTTAATAAGCACACCAGAAAAAATTACAGGTCAGAAATTCGTTATAATTGAGTGTATCTTAAGAGACAAAGCAGGAAGATTAGTAGAATGGTGAAGATTCTGCACATTTTATCTTACGTGAAAAAAAATGAGACGGAAGCACGGAACTGAAAAAAGAAACGAATCTAAAATTTTCAATTTGGTTTGAAAATTGTATTTTCAAACTCAGAGAAAATGCTGTGGAACAAACGAGGAATGAACGAAAACAGGTAGTAAACGAAATTCGAAAAGTTTTTTTTTAATAGAGATAAAATTTAATGTTTCCGTTTTTTTGTAGAGTGTATAATGAATAAATTAAAATGTTTTCAGAGACACACATACTGCGTAGCAAAGATACTATGTGATAACGTTACCAAATATTTGGAGAATAAAAAAATATTTTCTCAAAAATGTTAATATTTAAATTTTCTTACTAAGAAGATAAGCAAAGTACCACACAAGCACACAGGTGGGTGTGGCTATCAAATAAAAACCCGAGTTCGGCTTTCTGTTCGTTCAGTATACGTTTAGCCTTTAATGGTCAACTAATTACTGGTTGTATGAACCTACTACAGTGCTCCTGAATGCATTGTAGGTTATGGGAATGCCTTGGTCGCACATCTAGATCTCAAATAGTATGCTTAACAACAAATATAACCATATCAGAGAATTATTGTCATAAAGGTAGCACTGAAAAGCGTATATGCTAACAGAAAAGGGATATCGATGTTTCTGTCAGACAGAGAGACTGGTTTTGTTTTTGATTTTTCAGGTGATACTTGCACCTGAACGAATTCTAAGAAGATATATTACACCTCATATCATTGTATTCATTATATACTAGTTTTCTGTATTCTTCAAATGATAAAACTTACATAGAATGAAAAAAGAACACATACTTAAGTTTGTCCAGAATACGAAGTCTCATCAAAAGTTTTAAGAAAACTTACCATAATGCTTTAAATAACAAAAAAAACAATTCATGTTAATTTCTTATAATATTACAATTTTATATCACACATATATAAGGGAAGAAATATCAGAGATCTCTCTAACTGTAGTTATCAGAATATTCAAATTCACCTTTAAACAAAAGCGGAAGCATCTTACCTTCATTTGCAACATATTAGAGAAATTCCATACAATCGCCTCCAGATAAAAGTATAATTAAAACAGATAAAAAAAAGGTTAATCGATTTTAAATATAAAATAATAGAAAAGTTTGTATTTTTTTAAAGTCCACTAATAATTAAGAAAAAAACCATTTGCTAACAGAATATTCTTGAATTATATAAATTTTCTTGAAAAAAAAAACAACAAAAAAAAGAAAAATTAACATGATAACATAATAGAACGAATTTCCTTTTCTCTTAATAAGAAAGCGGGTAAAATAGAAAGACTAACTTGAAAATGTTAAAGAATTAATCCTAGTAGAAAACGAATTGAGCCTTACCACTGGTGACAGCAACGGTACAACCATCAGCACCACCGGTGTAAGAACCGTTTTCGTACTTACATTCACCATTAACAGTAGCACCGTCAGCAGCAACAATCTTGACATTGAAGTTAGCAGCGTTGGAGTTGTTTGGGTTTGGAATTAATGATAAGTAAGCGATACCATTAGTGTAACCAGCACCAAAGTTTAATGGAGCCCAGTTACCAATACCAGAACCAGCAGTACCCCAAACACAACCATCTTCAACAGAGACACCAGCATTGTTAACGTAGTATTGAGCTGATGTCTTTAGACCTTGCCATGTGTAGTAAGAATCTTGGTCAACGACAGTTAATGGCTTAGTAGAACCAGCATCGACAACAACTGGAATAACCATGTTTTCGGTACCTGGGTAGTCGGTTCTACAGATAGCAACAGAGTCACTTAGTTCAGAAACAACTTCAGCCATTTCAACACCCCATTCACATAAGTAGTCGGTGGCAGTGTTGGTTCTGTATAAGAAACCATTGTTACAGTATAAACCACCTAGTGATTCACCAGAAGCTGGTTGACTGGATGGCCATTGAGTCTTGGACATACCTGGTTGACAAGCATAAGAACAGTAGGTACCATCTCTACAAGAACCACCGGTAGAACCGTCAGATGGGTTTTGGATACCAGAGTAACCACCGAAATCTAACCAGTCTAAAGCAATAACACCTTGACCAGCTGGGAAGTCGGAACAGGCAATAGTACCATCAACGAACTTTTGGTTTGGACCAGAGAAGTTAGCTAAGTCACCAGAGATACCATTTGAGGATGAAGATGAGGAAGAAGAAGAAGCGGCTTGAGAAGTTTGAGCAGCTTGAGAAGTTTGAGCAGCTTGAGTGGAAGTGGAGGTGGCAGCAGCTTGAGTAGAAGTAGTGGTAACAGCAGCGTCGGTGGAACTGGTAGTGACAGCAACTTGAGTAGAAGTTGGAGCTAAGGTAGAGGTAGGAGCAACCCAAGTGTTAGCGGCAGCACCACCGATAGTGTTACCGTTTTCATCAACAGTGACGGTTTCGTAAACGTATTCGACGGCGACAGCTCTCTTGTGTTGATGGTTACCCTTCAAAGTAGTTGTAGAGGCAGCAACTAAGGCGGAAGAACCTAATAAAGAGGCGACAATGGCGTTTCTAGCGGATAATTTCATTTTAAGATAGCTGTAATAATATATTTATTGCATTAGAATATAACACAAAACAATAAATGTTAGTAAACAGAACGTATGAGATCAAAATTAAATATCATCCTTCCATTAAATATAGTAACCAGTTGAAGAAGAAGCAAAAGAGATAAAAAAAGGAATTAATTCTTAATTATGCTTTATTTGACAATATGACCAAAACATGATAATGGATAAAATTCAAATTCCTTAAGTTCAAAATACAGGTGTCTGTATTTTACAAGCTATATGATAGATGACGGGCAACATATGATAATGTAGTTTATAATTCAAATATTCATACAATATCTCGAACTTAAGGATACGAATTTTTGATCACATCCTTAATTAAAAAATAAAAAGATTAATTTGACAGAGTAATTAAATTGAAAATATCACAAACATATTTTGAAAAAAGAAATGATTAAGATTCGTTATTATTTTCTCAATTTGTATTAATAAAATAAAACGCGAAAAATAACCATTCCATATATTTCCAAAACTGGTAATTAACGATTTCAAGCTCCTTAAAATATCTCAGTATAATAAAAATTGTATTTTCATGATTAATCTTCTATTGAATATTATTGCATCACGACACGAAATTACACACATTGATGTTGCAAAAAAAGAAAAATACAAAAAAAAAGAAAAGTACTTCCCCCTTTTTAATTTTCTTTTGAGAAATTTTAAATTGTGTTGAGAATAATTACCCGGTGAACCTGATTCAAAAATAAAGTATCTTAAGTTATTTATTTATTGAAAAAACGCGCGCGTTTCCCACAAGCTCAAAAATAAAAAGAGATCATTGTGTAATACCAATATGAATGAATTATCTATCAATCGTTCTAATAACATTATCTTCTCTTTGACAAAACCTGTTCTTCGAGATATAGAACTATGACTTACTTTTTTAATTTATGAATAAACATTAAGGTGTCACACAATATTGGAATAAACTAAGTTAAATCAATAGGAAAGTATTATAGAATCGAAGAGAGTGACAAAATACTTAATTTTCAATTTCTTGGCGATGAACATCGAACGGAGTGGAGTTTAGCTCGATAAAAAAATAAGCCGGGATAAAATAAATTACCAAAGATATTCTTTCATATATTTCCTAAAAGTTGATGTCTTCTTGGCTCATAACAACGTTACCTTAGTATTTATTGGTACATTCACTTATAATAACTCTTGAAAAAAAAAGATAAAGTTCACGTATGAGCAGTTTATACCAAAAAAAACACATCAGTTATTAAACTGAATAATTCTCATGGTGCTCCATAATAAAATTAAATCGCACCGCACTCTCCATCATATTAACATTAGATACTTCTTTTTTGAAAAATAGGATCAGATACACTTTCTCTTGAGCTTGTGAAAGTATGAATATTCATTTATTTGGGAAATTGTTCAAATATTAAACTTGGTAAACACTAACATTACAAAATAAAAAAAAAATCATTGAAAAGTAAACCACGATACAATACAAATAAGTCAAAAAAATCATGTTACTTTGCTCTAAATATGCAACTGCAACAATGTTTCACTTCTTCTTCTTCTTCTTTTCATAGAAACTATGGTTTGGTAGAATAAAATAAAATAGATATAACCTATAAAAGATTATTTTCTTCTCATTAATACATACTTTTTGTTGAAAGATAATCACAAATTGGTTTCAAAAACAAAAAAAAAAAATAAAATAAAAGGAATGTAAATAGTTGGAATTATAAGTAAATGTAAAACTTAGTAGTTTTTGATTAACTTGATTTGTTTTATGGGGATTTAAAAAGCAGTTAAAAGATGAAAGATATAAGATACAATAAAATTCAAAGAATAATAGAACTTTTATAAATTTTAATATAATATATATATATATATATATATATATATATAAAGGCTAAAACGTATGCAATGAAATAAGTAATAATTTCTAGAATTTAAATATAGAACAATAAATAGATCATAAAAGATATTTTAATCTTTATATATATAAATTGATATAATATTGTAAATAAACAAAAAAGTGAAACGTGAAAACAATAGGATTTTTAATATGTTTTATATATATTATTATCAACAAAAAGGAATTTTCAAAAATCTTGAAAATTTTAAAAGAAAAGAAAAAAATGTCGATTCTGCGAAAAAAATTTCTCTCCACTCGAGTTGTCTTTACAATAACAATAAGATAAAAAAAGAAACTAAACTGAGACTCTCGAGTTTCCTTCGAACGTTTCAATTCTCTGCAATATTATCACTCGAATAATGAACTCTTTTTGGATGGGAAAATGGTGTATTTATTTTAAAAAAACAATAACGAAAACTCACTATTTATCAAAGCACTAAATAGGTAATATATAAACTTGCGATAAAATACATACACATATATATATATATATATATATATGCTTCCACGAAATTAATGATTACTTTCAACTACCTAAAAGAGAGAGAATCAATAGTATTTCTCTATACCATAATAGTACTCGTCTCAAACGTGAACTACGTGAATTTACAAACAGCACATCGATAATTTTGTTGCTGATGAAAATGTTTTCTACACGAATTTTTTTTGCTTTCGTTAATCATCTTTTATGTCTCCTTCTCCTTATTTCTCCTATGTTTTAACTGGTAGAAATCTTCTAAAAAATCGGTTCATTAATGAACAAAACAAATCTAACTGCATCTTTTCCTCTTGATGGTACATACTTTTTTCTGTCAAATAATATTTTTAAAATTCATGTGTGTGTGTCTCTCTCTCTCTACATCTCTATCTCTGTATATATTTCAATCCTAAGTTCTTACGATGTGGGAACGTAGTTCTACCAAGAAGCTCAATTCCGCTTATGTTATTTAACAATATTAATAATACCAACACCATTTTATTGTCTGCTTTCAATTATGAATATAACAAATAGCATATTCCTAAATATCGATCGCATAAACTATTACAAAATAAGTACTCGAAGAAAAACGTAGATACATCCATATATGTTATATAGTATATTTATATATAATTATTCAAAAAAATAAAAGATAAAAAACTCACAGAGTACGCATGGCACTGACTGTTAACAATGCAACCTAGTATCAAAATCAAGATAAGTTCTTGTTCACACAACAGTCCTCTGATAACATTGCCGAGAAGAATTTAATGCTTTTCTTTTCAGTTCTTGGTATATCGAAAAGTGTACTGTTCTTGTTCGCACTTTTCGTGGAATACGAAGAAAGAATTAATTCTTTTAGTATACCAAATAGGCATGATATTGAAAATACGTTCCAATAAAGTAAGGTAGTAACATATTTTTAGTCTCACTTTGTTGCGAAAATTGTTATATGAATTAATTTCCAATTTAGAATTCTTTTATTTATGTTAAAATTTACATCAAAAATAATCTTCTCTCAAAATTGGGAATCAAAAAAAATGGTTGTAGACAGAATGAAATTGTCTTTATATATTTATTATATGACGATGTTGGCATTTATCATTAATGCCAAAACTGACAGTGGACTCAACAGATGAAAAAAATAAATATGAACTAACTTGGCTACTTTGTGTTCTAAATAAAACAAAAAAAAATAGTAATAGCATGCTACTAGTATACAATTGACACAATTATATTACTCTACAGAGTTAAACAGCCAATAATTTTGTTTAATTTTCAGATACGATGTTAATGAAACATTAATTTTTTTCCTTGCCAATTAGGAATATTCAGAATACACCACCTAGTGTATTTCAGATTATTATTGAATTGAAGAAAAAAAAACCCTAAGTAAATTAAGTTAAAATAATGTAATAAATACCAAACAAAATGAAAATATATTTAAATACAAAATTGAAAAAAAACCTAAAAAGTTTGATCAAACGTAAACAATCTGGCTCTTTAATATATTGAGCACTAGTAACGTTGTGATCAGATAAACTTTCTAGCTGTAAGCAATTACAGCTAGAAAGTTTATCTAAATGAGACCAAGGAATTATTGATTCCATGTTCTCAAAAGTGAGTTATAAAATGAAGTATATACATATATAAGAATACAAACCATATACAGCTCTCAGAGTTTCATTTTTAGAAACGGATAAGTAAAATGCAAAGAAATGTGCGAGACATCTAAAAGAGGAAATTGAATAAGATAATTTCTAAAATTTCTTAGATTTCTTCAACAATGTGACCCTTTTGAGAAACGTAGATACCATCTAAAAACTTACGGATATCCTTGTTTCTAACACGGCAGATTTGTTGGACATCAGCAGCATTTTGAGAAACATCTTCGACAGAGTTACCAGATAAAACAATTTCATCCTTTTGGTTAGTGGAGAATTCGACAGCAACACCTTCTCTGATTGGGACTTGTCTGACTTTCTTGTCACCTAAGAAATTTCTGATTTCAATGAATTTCTTACCTTCATTTTCGATAACGTTAACGTTGATTGGGAAATGCGCATAAACGTATCTCATCTTGTACTTGTAACCCTTGGTAACACCGGTGATCAAGTTGTCAATTAAAGACTTGACGGTTCTTAAAGCGGCAACGTGCTTTCTGTCACCATCGTGGACGGTAACCTTGATTAAAGAGTTATCAACCTTGTTGAAAGTAACGTCAATATGCTTTAAGTTTTTGACTAAAGTACCTCTTGGGCCAGTAACCTTAACAACTCTGGCTTTGATGTTGACAGTGACACCAGCTGGAATGGCAATTGATTGTTCAGTTTGAATGTACTTCATTGTATAATAGTAGTGTTGGTTTGTTTATTACCTTTTTCTTGAGATAAAACAGTAAATTAGAAAATATACTTAAAAAAGTTATTTTCAATGAACAGCAAATATATATGTTATACAAACATTTTTTTAAATGCAAAGAAAATATTAAAAATATCAGTAGTTTTTATAGTTTCTATAAATTAGGTCGAAATTGTTCGAAAAATAAAAATTTTATTCAAATTCGAAAAATATCCATAGCTTGTATTTTTTTTTGTTATAGGTTGAATTGTTACAAATTTTATTTTTTTTTCATTCTCACAATATTATCATGGTATACGAAATATATTGTCATTATTAACTATATCTCCCATAGTGACAGGCGGGTAATAAATTTATGTCTCAGTTTTGCTTCATAGGGTTACAAAGATAATTCGCTAATCTAATTAAATGTCTGTAAAGTTAGGAGTTTTCTGATGTCATAAAGTCTAGTCAAAGATTTAGAAAAACTAACTTCTAATTTTAATAATATATAACCTATATAAACTGTTTAACTTTACTTTATATTGTTTATTTATAGGGAAGTCATCTATTTTTAACAAGTCATTACAAATCCATGTTAACTATTACGTACCAAAATATTTAAATTAAACAGTCTTGTTAAAGAAATGTAAATATAATTGACTAACATAATTGATATAATTAAGATGAGTTATAAATATATAACCAAATACCGTAATACTTTTAGATAATTTAACGAATTAATTTTTTTTATATTTTGTTTTCAAGTCAGTAAGTTCATTTAGCCAATAATTCAAGTTTAATTGCTAGACAGATCGGATAAAGATAAAACTTGTTTATGGGATGCATTATTAAATTAATTGAAATGTGATAAATTAATCATGATGGGACGTTTGTTTTTATATGTATCAATTTTAAATATCACAAACTCAGTACAATCCGAACATAATAAAAAAAAATTTATTTTTCGAAGTAAAACTACAAATTGATACATAAATAAGTAACCAAATATGTAAAGTAATTATATAACATTATGTTTGTATTAACATTAATTACATTTATGACTACTACTGGACAAATAAAACAATGAATCCGTTGGATATACTAAATAATTTAAATAATGTATTTACTGACATTAATTATTCATCTTGATGCCCTCTGTAGGTAAAAATTGTAACATACTGTTACGCCTTTCTTTACCAAATTTAAATAATAAGAATCAGGACAAGAAGTATGCACGATTTGCCTTACAAATAGCAACGATGAGCTCACGGTGAAATTTTCTTTTGGATTTGTTTACAGAACTATTTTCGCTCCACTCGTGTACTGTAAAAAATAAAACAGATTGCTGACTATTGCCGCTTTGTAAAGGATCCGATTATTGTTATAAATATAGTTCAAAAACAGCATACGAAAGCTTCAAGAGATCATTAATAATAATTTAAACGATTCTTTACTAAAACATAATATTAATAGAAATCAAAGTCTAAATCGATATAATTCCATTATTGGTTATTCCGTTAAGAAATTATACCACTGAAGACAGAACTTTGTGAGCTATATATTAACAAGAATTCATTGCTTATTTTTCAATTTAAGATACTCTTTCCCAATTTTCATGATCATATAAACATCCAATAGTAGTATATTATAATTTAAGACAGTTATGAACTCAGGATTTACTTTTCCCCCCCAAAATTCAGAAAAAAAAATATCAGATGCAAATATAGATCAACCCAAAGAATTAAATATAACTAGTATCAACGGTAATGATTTCATTGAGAATAACCAGTACTTTGAAAATGAAACTGATATGGGCTATCCAATCATTGATATTCAAGGTACTATCGAAGAACCTATGTCGTTAACAAACATTGAAGTGGATGGCCCAATTTTAATGACAAAGGAGATAAGTATTACCCCAACTATTAATATTCCTGAACCTTATGATAATAACAATGATACGAATTTAAATATACATAAATTAGATTTGAATAATCAAGGTGCTATTCCAAATATTGAAGAAAAAGTTATACCTAATTACCAATCAAACCCTACAACTGGAACTTCTCACGTAGATACTACTGACAGCATAGCTGGCGGTTTGCGACAACAGCTGGCAACAGATTGGAAAAGTCCATCAGAGTATGCTCTGCATATATTATTTACAAAATTTGTGCGCCAAGCAGAATATAAATTGAATATTTGTATTGAAAACCCAATGAATACCGAAATACCCATTGTAGATATTTTAGGTGAAGGTGTTGATTTGGAATTTGATAACATCATAGATTCATTAGGCCATATCGCTAAGAACAAGCCAAAACCTGTCATCGATGCAATGATGTTTTGGAGAAAAACAAAATCAGAAATTGCCTTGCTTGTGGAGGATGAAATGCAGAAATTAATAATTGAATATGAAGCCGAACAAACAAAACTATCGAGAACTAAATCACTGCAATCAAGTGCACAATTATCATCAAATCCCAGAAGAAGCAGATCCAGTAGTGTTGCCACAAAATTAACTCATATAAGAAACAATTCATCAAAATCATCAGTGAATATCCAGCCTATGAGCATGGATAACAGGTTGAAGGATTTAGAAAATCAGATAAATTCAGCAAATGAGTTTACTTTCCAAGCTGAGAAGAAATCACTAATAAGTATTTATATCCTTTGTAGGGTTCTGATAGAAATAGTAAAACAGTCGCCAGCAGATGCTGATGAAGACCTAAATAGTAAGTTAGAAGAAATTGTTTTCACACAGCTAAAGACTACAGATCCAATTTCCATTTCCACCAGTTTAATAAAATCATCAAATTGGAATGCATTCGCTGAATTATTGGGCTATATGTCAGAAAATAAGTTCGTATCTGTCAGTGATAGATTTGTGGCTTCCATTGAAAAAATACCCAAACAAATTACTGCTGAAATGGAACCTAGCGTGCATTTACTGATCCTTGGTATGAGGTACCTTAGATTAAAACATTACCCAATGGAAAAATTTGAAGATAGCGCCGAATTTATGAAGAGTATAACAAAATTCTTTTTACAAACCCAGAATTTATTGATTAAACTTTCGTATGCTGAAGTTATAAGTCAGTTACTGCTTCCATTAGCAGGGGTAATAACAGTAGAAGCAAACCATCCAATTTGGGTTCAAACTATGTCATCATTACTCGAGGAAGCTAATAAATTACAAATGAACAGTAAATATTGGGCGAGCGGCTTTAAATTGGCCGTGGCCGTATTATGTGTATCACCGCCTGAACTATTCACTGAACACTGGCTGACTCTAATCGAGATCAATATAGGAAATTTAAAATCCAAGAGTTTATCTAACAAAATTACTTTTGCGGTCAGTTTATCAAGACTTGTTTGGGTTTATTTATACAGATGCCCAGAAACTTTGAATAATACAACCAGAAGAATAAAACAACTGACAAATTTATACATCGGAAATCAGAAAAAGAAAGATAATTGGATCACTACCGATTTAGAATTAATCAACCCTCTATATGATGTGCTAGTAACAATTGGTTATTTACATCCTAATCTTATCATGGAAGAAGTGATACTGCCATTAATTAAACAGTCATTTAACGGAACAAATTTAAACAATATTTTGTATGAAAAACTAATTCTGGCTATAAATACATTCAAAGGGTTATTACTAACTAACTCAAGGCCCGAATTTCCTGAAAATGATAATCGATTTTATGAGAATAATTTAAACAATATAAAGGTCGAGCAGAATGAAAATTTATCATTGAACCACGATGAAATTACCAGTCAATTCTATAAATTGTTCTTACTACTCGACTCAAATATAGGTTCTGAGGTATGGTCACCTGAGAATGAGCATCAAAAACAGAGCAATTTTGGAATTGGTCCCTTTTCTTTCAATTTCTCGAATGATAATAAGGAACCTAATGGAAATAAAAATTTAAATATTGCTCTATTTGCTACATTAATTGAAACAATTCCTTGTAGTTTATGTGTCTCAAATAAATTTCCAATTAAATCGGCAATTGAAATTTTATCCAGAAATGCGGTTCACGTTGATTTATTAATAGCAACAAGTTCACAAAATGCATTGAAAGCCCTTGCAGCTAAAGAAAACCCATATACCTTAATAACATGGTTTGCTAAATACTCTTTTGATTTTGATGAGCAAACACAATCAAGATATAACCTATCATACTTAGCCTCAAATGAATATAGACAACTATTAGTTCTATATATTGAATTATTAGAGTGCTGGCTGGAGGAATTTCAATCCTTTGAAGTAGAAGAGAAAAAGAAAGAAACAGGTTTAGATGGAATACAACTACCAATCAAAGACTCTGACACTGAGGGCAATAGCAATTCGAACAAAATAGAATGGAAAAATATGGCAGCTGTAATAGAAGAAGTCGAAGGAAATGGTTTATTTTTTCTTTGCGACAATGACTCAAAAATTAGAATGCTCGGAATCAGAATACTAAAGATAATATCCAAATTTGATGCTGTGATGGCTGAAAAAACATCGACACTTTATATGGGGCATTCTCGTTCATCGTCACATTTTGCAGCTGATAGAGGCACTCGTTTGATAGATTTCCTTCTTAACACAGATGCCACAACATTATTAAACATTAAATTGCATAAGTTAAATGCTACTGAGCGTAACAGATTAACCAAGTTAAAGATGCGTTATAAGAAAGGGCTTCTTTTAAAACTGGCTGAATCAGATTCAAGTGTCGATACTGCGTTATGGCAACGTATGTTCCAAAAATTACTATCTTCCGTGTTTTTATCATGTCCTGTTACAATGGCACTTTGTCGGTCAATTGTATGTGTTAGATTAGTCCAAATGCACGATACGATATTGAAACTTGCACACGATACATCCTTTAAACCAAAGGAGGCAACACCAGAGATTATAACTGAGCAATGGAAATTATATTTAATAGTTGCATGCACCTTTTTGACCTCAACGAACAATCAGAGGCTGCTGATCCCAGATTCTGCTTCATCAAAAAGTAAAAAGAAAAATCAACAAACCTTTACTGTTCAACATCAAAAAATTAAATCTGCTACTTCCATCTTCAAGATGGTTATCCCATTGCTAAATTCGAAATCCAGTCTTGTCGTCAATGCGATAATCAGCGGCGTTAGCTCGATGAATATAAACATTTATAAAGCTTATGTCGAGACTATTGACAATTTTTTATCAGATTGGTCGACCAATACTTCGTTACTTGAGACAAGGATAGAAGCCTTTCATATACTTGCAATACTATCGAGATACGTCAAGGACCCTATTGTTTATAACGACAAATGGCTCCTTCTGAAATTATCTGATTATTTGAAGATACTAAAGAACGTCTTACAAGATGACGTAAAGCAATACTCTTTTGAATTTCAAAATCTAAGAATATATTTTATGGAGTTTTTATTAGAATATTATAATTCTGTTAAAGACTTGGATAATGTATCAGAACTATTTCCTTTCCAAGCAAGAACATCTTGTTTTAACTTCTTAAGTACATGGTGTGGTTTTGGAAATAGAGGTCATATATTGGAAGATAGATTTCAATCAATGGTTAATCGAATAGGAACTAATACTTCAAAGGCTGCTATTATTGCGACACTTGAAATACAAAAGCCTAAAATCCAACGATTGGCACTTGAAGGTATGGTGGCACTTTGTTCAGGTTCCATAACTGAAAATATATCGCTTGATTCAAGAACACCCATTCTGGTTTCTTTTGAAATATCTGATTTATTGACATGGATAAGTTCACTTATACATTCTGAGAGACCATCTATTAGACAATTAGGTATTAATGCATTGGAAAGTGTTTTATCAAATAATTCAGAAAATACCTCCTTGTTTGAAAACGTTAAAAATAAATGTACCCCATCAAACAATGACCCTGAGATAAATAATCTAAGCTATATTACATTATGCAAGTGTCTTCTAGAATTCGAGAAATTACCGTTAAATCCTGAAGAACTTGTCACACTAGGATTATGCGGTCTTGTAATAGATCATGTGGAGACAAGAGATTGTGCAGTTGCATTACTATCTTCGATTGAGAACAATATCCATTCTACTTCATTTACGAAAGGTTCCAAACAGCAATTATCGAATCAGTCAAAGATGATATACAAACCAACTGCTAAAAAGATATCTAGCATGTTTGCAGAATTATTTTCACAAGAGTTATGTCTTCAAATATTCTCTAACTTAGTAAACGTTCTAGATTTATATGAAGATGAGACAAAAAAAGACATATTGACCTTAATGATACCTTGGGTAAATAAAATCACATTGAAGTCAGTTGAGGATTTTGACACTCTTATGGTTCTTCAGAATCTTTTTTACATTACGATAGAATTGAATAGTTCTATACCAGAGAGTGTAGAAAGATTATGGATTTCATTAGGAAAGGGTAATTCGTTTCAAAATACCCACATTTCAATTGAGTTTATATTCAATTCATCTATAAAACATCGTAACCCTCTATTTGTCAAAATAGCAAGAGATGTAATGCTATATTTATCCAATGTTCCAGGGAGTATCGGTGTTTTAGATTTACTACTTAGAAAACTTGAACCTAAATCTATGATTCCTAATATGAACATAAATTTATCAGAACCCACTAACAATGGCCAATATTCTTTTGTAGCTGATATATGGGAAATGTTAAAAAATTATAGAACAAGAGTTTTATTTTCTGAAGTGCAACTCTCAATTATATTTTTGTCAAACTTTTTATCTAACCACAATGGGTCTATTATAGAGTACATTCCAACACTTTTTCACATTTCATTATGTTTAGCCGATCATTATGTGCCTTTAGTACAAGAAAGCGCTAAACAAATCATATGTGACCTTATTTATTCTGTCACACCTATGCAAGAAAAGTCCGAACAGACCGTAAATTTATTTAAGAGCAAATCTGCTTTATGGTCATATGATGATTTAGCAAGAACAAAAGTTGGTGCAAAATCTCCTAAACTGATGGATACCATTATAAGAGATATAATTTCAATTTTTGCAAGCACTCCGACCTTGCAGGAAGAGTGGCAAAGGCTTGCATTGAAATGGGCTACAACTTGTTCAGTTAGACATATTGCATGCCGTTCTTTTCAAATATTTAGATCCTTATTGACATTTATCGATCAAAATATGTTGAGAGATATGATCCATAGACTTTCAAACACTATATCTGATGATAATACAGACATTCAGGGGTTCGCAATGCAGATTTTAATGACAATCAACGCAATTACTGCTGAAATGGAACCTTCTGATTTAATAAATTACCCACAATTATTCTGGTCGATAACTGCATGTTTGAACAGTGTCCACGAGCAAGAATATGTCGAGGTATTATCATGCATGAATAAATTTATTTCAAAAATTGACTTAGATTCACCAGATACTGTCCAATGTTTAGTTGCCATTTTTCCTTCTAATTGGGAAAGGCGTTTTGATGGTTTACAACAAATTATTATGTCGGGTTTACGATCATCGACTTCATGCGAAGTTAGTTGGAAATTTTTAGACAAGCTAAATCTCCTAAAAGATAGTAGAATTGTAGCAAACTCAGATTCTCGTCTTTTGTTAGCTTTAATAGCCAATTTACCAAGATTTTTACAAGCCATGGAACAGAAAGATTTTACCCAAATACATAATGCATGTGAGTCATTAACTTCTTTGGCGGAATCATATTCTGAACCTTCGTTATCTAGAGTTATTGACTCTTTAGCTAAAGATAAATTTAGGTCCAAGAAGGACTTCATTAGTCAAATGGTAAACTTTATTTCAAGGAAATATTTCCCAATGTACTCTGCCCAAACTGTAGTGTTCTTTTTAGGGTTACTTTTGAATAAACATAAATGGATGAAAGTACAGACAATCGAAATTTTGAAACATATACTCCCACTTATTGATTTCACATTACCTGAATTTGCTGGTACAGGGGCTGATCTTATTTCACCACTTTTGAGATTGTTATTAACGGATTTGGATATAGAAGCCTTAAAAGTACTAGACTACATTCCAAATATTTCAGGCAGTAAAATGGATAAAGACGTTTTAAGAATCAGTATGGGTAACAAGGATATAAATGAAAAGTTTGCTTCTGCAACTATTTTTGGTATACCAGAACCAAGTGGCTGGTCTGTTCCTATGCCCAGCATGACAGCCGCAACTACTAGACATAATGTACATTCAGTGTTCTCTACATTTATTAAAGAAAACTCAGAAACCGAAATATCAGAAGAATCTAATAAATTAGAAGAAGTTGTAGAATTTCATCAAGAAGATGACTACAATTTGGCCAAAATTGATTCTAATGAAACATTCTCAATTGTAGATGAGAACGACGCCTCATTGAGTCATATGTGGGCAGAATTAGACAATTTGGACAGTTTCTTTACTAAGAATACTGCAAGTACAACTTTACCTTCGACTGTACAATCTAATGTAAAGGTTTATGGTCATGATAGAGTACATTCTGTTGATACAAATACTTCAATAACCACCTCAAATCATAATTCAGCACCTCAATTATATGACAGAAACGTCTCTGCTATTTTGAATAGAAGTTTGCTCAGAACAAGCTCAAACACGTCATTTAAGGCAAACCTCGCCGATTCTTTCACTACTAATAACAGTAGTGAGAATATCAATGACACACCCTTTAACACACCAGTTGGAAGTACTACACCTGATCTGTCATCCTCTAGATCGAGAACTTCGCACTTGTTAAGATCACCAAATACAACAGGCATGAAACAAATGGAGTCTCCCCAAGATTCATTATTCAGATTTGAAGGCTTCTTGAGACCAGCTCAACGTAACAGGAGGAAATGGCACACATACCAGCAACATCAACAACTTATGTCTCAAACTATTCATGAACAAAGCTCTCAATCTCAACACGATTCAGAATCAAGTCCTTTACGTTATAGCTCGACATCGCCAATGTTAGGAATAAGTAAGCCCAAACAATATGTCACAAATTTGGACGTCATGACAGGCAAACAAGGTAAAGAAGGGGTTAAATCTAAAGAAAATTCAAAACAGACTAAGGATATTAATAGACAAAGTCGTTACCAAAAGCATTATCATATACCTCACTTTTCATCAAGTAAAGGATAGATGTACAATCGCATAATGTATTTTCAAGTATATTTAATATATTATTATAAGCCTATGTATTTTTCAATAAATATTAGAAACTATTTCCAAAAATGTTTTCGCAGAATTAAGTTAGTTTTAATATTTAAATGTACAAGAGAAATTCACCTTCAACGTTGTATTTTGTCTTGGAAGTATCCTGATTTGTCCTAATTTAACTGTGTCGTATAAGTTGTTCAATACGTCAGATCAAATTTTTGTAGCATAATTCTCCGATGAGAGTTTTTCGCCTGCAGAAAATAAAATAAACAAAAAATAATATGAAAAAGTATAAACAAATAATTGAAATATATAAATATATATATATATTTGATGTTGATGCCAATAAGAGGGATTAAGAGCGGTTGAGAATCATTTAAGTTTTTAAAAGAAATATATATCAGAAAAATATCAATATTCACACATACGATTTAACCTAGTTATATTTTATAACTAAAATTTAGATGCTTTTTATCATAACACAAATATAGAAATAAAAATGAGTAACATAGAAGTGCCTGAATATAATGTAGTGGATTTCAAAAGGTACAACCAAGCCCAACAAATGCGATTTATACAGGCTATGATATCTACTTTTGCAGAACCTGAACAACCTACAAGCGTTTCGAAGACAAATTTTAATAAAGATAATTCTGATTCACAAATACGAGCTTACGCCAAAATTTCTGGAAAAAATTGGACATATTATGTTAAGGATTTAGAGGTTGTGTTTGGGAGAAATACTAACGCTTCAACAGGAACGAAGATATCAATGAAAGATGATGTAAACATTGATTTAGGACCTTCTAAGGTGGTTTCAAGAAAGCATGCTGTGCTACGATATAATATGCAAACCGGAAATTGGGAAATACAAGTTCTTGGTAGAAACGGTGCAAGAGTTGACTTTGAAAAGGTAAATTCTACAGATCAGCCATATAAATTGAAATCAGGTTCCATTGTTGAGATTGGTGGCAATCAAATGATTTTTGTATTACCAGATGAAGCTCCTATTTTGACAGAGGAATGTATCAGACCCTTTATACCTCAAATGCTAAGCCAGTTCAGAGAAATAACATACAGTGATGATACGAATGATGTAAATTTGATAATTGTTGACTTAATGAAGCTTAACAATAATAATGAAAATATTAAAAATAAAAACAGGGCTAAACAAGAACCACAATTGACCCCAGAAAAAATAACTAAAAGAATAATAGGCCAACCAGCCGATAAAATTAGAACTTTCAAAATGTATGGAAGTAATAATAGTAAATTAGGCCATAACAAAAATGGATCATTTGCTTTCAATAACCCTTCTGGAACAGTTTTATTCACGCCAAACATAGGAAATGCATCTAAGTCTTCAAACACGGTAATAGAGGGAACATATTGGTCTCAAAATTCTAATTCATCTGCCCCTTCAATTATTGCAACTGAATTTCCTCAAACATTAGATTTCGGGTCTGATCTTTCAAATGAAGAAAATAAAAATATCAAACCACCATACTCATATGCTACTATGATAGCACAGGCGATATTGTCAACCACAGAAGGTGTTATATCATTATCTGATATTTACAAATATATTTCGGATAATTATGCTTATTATAGATTTTCTAAGAGTGGATGGCAAAATTCAATTCGTCATAACTTATCATTAAACAAGGCGTTCGAGAAGGTCGCAAAGAAAAATACTGAATCAGGGAAGGGTATGAACTGGAGAATTACGAAATCATACCAAGACGATTTCGTCAAAAAGTGGAATTCTGGAAAAATTACAAAATTACTTCGTAGAGGTTCTTCTGTTTCCAGGCAACTTCAATTACATATGTCCAAATACAACAAGTTGCCATCAGAAAGATCTTCAAGTAATAACAAGGTAAAACAACCATCCATGTTGACAAAAACTATTAGCGTAAAGTCTAATGTACAGAATGATGGTCAATCCAAAGATACTTCTAACATGGTTACTCGAACAAGAGATCCAGAGAATCCGAATACTCAACCAATTATCGCAAATACTACTCATGAAGGTAATTCATATGAACAACAGATGAATAACAATCCACACCTTGAAAAATCTATGGATGTTTCCAATGACAAGCAAATCCCTGTAATGTATGATATTAATACAAGCCAAACACCAAAGTCGATAAAGCCTTCTATTGGTAGCTCAACTTTGAAAATGTTACCATTCCCTTTTGCTTTACCAAGTATGTCACCTTCTAATGACTTATTTTTTCGTTCACCAACAAAATCTTTTCATGTAAGCGCTATGGAAACCTATACACCAGAAAGAGGTGGCTCCAATTCAAATAGATCACCTAAATTATCACTTCCTCAATTGCCAACTAATTTTAACAATAAGAACATTAGTGAATCATCAAAGAAAAGTGATTTTGGCAAAACAAGCGCGCTGAATCCAAATGGAAATTCCATGATACCACCGCCTGACACCAATAGATCTCAGAATGTG
Source organism: Tetrapisispora nanseiensis (assembly GCA_030568035.1). Lineage (NCBI taxonomy): Eukaryota > Fungi > Ascomycota > Saccharomycetes > Saccharomycetales > Saccharomycetaceae > Tetrapisispora > Tetrapisispora nanseiensis. The sequence continues at coordinate 86,373 of JAJLTH010000004.1, read as the reverse complement.
GTAAGTTCACCAAATGTTTGGAATTTGATGCATTTTACATCAGTTAATAACACGCCAGCAGTTGAAGTTGATAAGAATTCTAGATTAAATGCGAATATAGAGGGGAACGCTGACGCTATTCCAGATTTAAACTCATCACCATTAAAACGCCAAAGCAAAATTCGATCAAACAATCAACCTGAGAATAATGCCACTTTAATGCTAGACACAGAAAGTGCAAAAATTACGACAACAAATGAATAATGGTTATATTAAAATATATAGATAAATAAATATAAATATAAATATAAATATACACATGCACACATATATATATAATAAATGAAAGAGACAAAATAACTGCAACAAATTAAGAATCGGAGTATTTATATGTATTTTCTAAACCCTTAATAATTAATTATCAACAGGAGAATGTATCATAGAATTTTGTAACATTCTCGGTCAAAGGTTGTTTTATGCGAACATTAATTTGAATACCAAATTGGGAAGGTGAATATATTAAAATTGAAAGTAAGAAGCATCATTGATGCAACATCTGCTTGTGCTATTTGTGCAGTTCAGTTAGGTCAAGCAAAGACATATCTTAAAATAAATATTAATATCTCAAATTTGAATTAATAAATTTTTAGTTTTGCGCTGTTTAAGATAATAAACGTTGTGTGATGATCACAGATTTTGATAATCTAGATTTAATAACAGCATGGGCACCAGAATCGACTTTAGCTGTAACCGAATTTATTGCTAGAACATTAATCAACAATAACAATGTGGATATTAAACATTGTTCTTTGAATTTATTTTTCATAGATGCAACAAACTCATTCCCTATCAATCATTTTCAAAAATTAGTGCCTGTGTGTGAAGAAAACCAAAATATATATGACAATATTAGAATAACTACTTGTCTCGATCTAAACGAGTTATTAATAAATATAAACAAAATGAGTCAGTTAATTGCCATAAACAAATTTAAAAAGCTACAAAAAAAAGATTCACCAGATTCAACTTTAAGTCCTGAAACAACACCCATAACCCAGTCATCAATACTAGTCTTTATCAACGGAATAGAGATCATGTTTCGGAACACACAGATTAACACTTCAAATGAAAAAAGTCACTATTTGTTACGGGAGACTATGCTTAGGCTTCGAGTAATGGCAAACCAATCGGATCCATCCAATGAAACAGATACAAGATTAAGAACAGTCATCGAATTTCCAATAACCGAAGTATTCGCAAACAATTACATAACAAATAACAACCAAGATCTTGGAAACAATGAAAAGACCAATAAAAAGACCAATAAAAGAATTAAAAACAAACAGCATATCAAAGGTAATACTCTTGGCGAATATATTTGTAAATTCTATGCCGATCAAGTTGTTTCATAATATAAGACAAAGATTAAATATCAGTATTGATACATTCGAACCTAAAGAACGCCTTTTTAATGTCTTGTTGTTAGGGTTATTTTAACCAAATTGACACCCAAATTGAAAACAGCATTATCCTATGCTATATCCCATTCATTCTAGAAGAGATCATTTATAAATCAATTGTGGAGACAAAAGAGATGTATTTTACATGAACTTTAAGATTTATCAAGCGAGAAGAGTGACTGTTCAAGAATACACCCATACACCACTTTGACCCATTATTTCTTAAAAGAAGAGGAAGTCACAGAAGAAATCAGAAATGATAAAAATCTACAGTTTCATGCCCTCTCCAATATTTTTATTTTTTTTTTTTTATTTTCTTCGCGTCATAGTGATATCTCTGTTCCATGCTGTAGAACTTCTAGGCTAAGCGGTTTTTTTCTTCACGTCCCCTTCCTTCTGCCGATGTGATACCTAGACCGAGCGAAAGATAAAGATTTTATGTGGATTGGCAGGAATTGGTGGGAGGTTGCATGCCCTGTTGGACTTAACAGAGACTTCAAATGTTTTAACAATAATACACATTTTACAAAGAGAACATATTATTTTATTGTGTGGTCTGAGAGAGAATGTACTTGTCAATTTTTATTGATTCTTATTGAAAACCAAATATAATAGTTATACTGTATAGTCATATAAGAAAAGATGCATATATTGAATACATTTATTCTACAATACTTGATATTAGTGTTGTGTGTTGTTTTGTTCATATGCCTTATTCTCAAAATTCTCTGAGGATTTTTCTTTTCAAGTATCATTCAGCCTTCACTTTTGAAACGTCAATGGAGTTAACGTACAAAGTGTTACATATTCCACAGTGTTTTACATGCAGAGAATTGAAATTTTACTAGTTTATTAGTACTGGTGGCCAGTATTACCGTCATTGACTTGTATTTTTTACTCGGTAAGATTCTGATGGACAGATAATCTTCATCTGCACTGCACTGGAGACTCTTACTCATCAACTAGACTGTATTTGACTACCTGCATATCTTCCCATTATACATTATCGATTGACACCACAGAATCCAATAGAGTGAAGAGATATTTTGAAGAAATGTAGTAGAAAATGTTTTTTTGCCTACTACACGGTTTTCTCCATATTTATCATATCCATGAGACTTCTGACTATATATCCACACGATCCGATAACTAATTGAATAGCATCCTTCCTACGTTCTTTTTTTCTATATTTCATTGTTCTTTTGATATTTCGCTATATAGTGTTCTTTACTTACAAGTAATTTACTAATCTTAATCAGTACTACAAAAGAGAACCTGATACTGTAAAAATATAGATAGATTCATCTATTTGATAGCATTTTAAATCTTCTATCAAATATCCTTTACTTTGTATTATATAATTAATAGCTACCTAACTGTTTGTAAATTAATGTTATGCTCTCTTTTGTATTTTTTTTTTTTTTTTTTTTTTTTTTTTTTTTTTTTT